>JAQIWH010001997.1:0-27242 GCA_034695005.1 Cryptops parisi
TAAATATATAAAAATGCTTATTATTATATTGTTCTCTTTTGTTTATTTTTTTTCTATTCCATAAAACAATATTTTCGCGATATTACTCATAGATTAAATTTCTTCATTTGTTCAACAAAAAGAAAAATTAAATTCACCAAAGGACGTTTCAGTTGTTTGGTTTTGTTTTTTTTAAAATATTATTTCTAAAGTAATAACACCCAACATTTTAATACGCCTTTTAAAACACAAGAAAGCGCCAAGCAGCTCTTTCAACTGAAAATTTCTGTTGAAACAGACTAATTTTTATTATTTGCATCGCATTAGTCCTTAAAGAAACCTAACAAAAGAGGAATTAGAACGTTCCAAAACAAACCCCAAAAAATTTGGCGTGCCTCGTTTTCAATTGAAAACGCGGAAGAAGAAAAAATATTAAACCTCTTGGCGCCGATAAGAGAATAAACAAGAGCGTAAATTTTGTTAATCAATGCAGCTTGTGTGAATGGCGAGAAAGGAAATTCTGAAGAGAGGACTCTTTTTTTGGGGGGAGAAAAGTCAACTACAGAAAAAGAGAATAATAAAAAGGAGGTCAAACAACTTCTTTAAAATATGGCGTTATTCGTCTTGTTCTCGATTGCCTTTTGGTGCTTTCCTTTTTTTCTCCCGTTTTTCTCTTTTTCGCTACATTTAAATTTAGGTTACTTTTGTTAAAAATGGGCTTCCATCCAGTCATCAATGCCCAGCAGGGCTGCAACAAGACTTGGAAAAGGGGTTCATGGCACCCTTGCTCCCGAGGCATGCAAATTGCCTACTTTCAGTTCCCAATGAATCGCCTTTTTTTTCTCTCTTCCAACTTTTCCCTTTTTCCTTCGTTTTATTCTTTCTCTTTTTCACAGACCGAAGATGGTTTTCATATAGGCTAAAGGGTATGGAGATCCAATATTCCATGAATCATAAATAGAAGACTGCCAAATCCGTCGTCTAGTTCGGGACATAAGACCGGTTTTTTTTTATATGCGTTTTTTGTTTGAAAAAATAATAAACTTTATAAAAGAAAAAAACTTTTTCCCCAATAAGCTTTATATCTTTTAGATTCACGTTTATAGAATATAAGGGCCTAAACATGCCAAAAAGTTTGCTCACTATCAAAATAACGTTCAACATTTTGCCAAGTGATTCTTAAAGGATTCACCATCTAGCAGGTGAATTTGACCAATAAAGCTAACAGTTTATAGAACCAAGATGGGTTTGTCTTATTTTATATACCGTACCATAATTTAACATTTGCATAAGCTGAAAGACCGAATAAATTAAAATTAAGTACAACTTGGTCAATTGGGTAAAAACTCGTTAACACAAAAAAAAAGGTAACATCTGACTGTAAATTCTCACATTTGTTGTTGATGTAAACTAACAAAGCTGATTGTAAAAAATGTACTGAAAGTACTAAAAGCACAATGTACAAAATAAAGTGGTCTATCGTATAGCAGATAAATATCTTTACATAGATGAAACTATTTCAAACATCATTATTTTATTATTGTCATCCATTAGTCTATTCATAGAACTGGTTTATGGAATCCATATATTACGACCATGAATGCCTTCGTGTTCTTGAAAGTATTCTGTAACGTCGATTTCATGAACAACACCCATTGTGCGTATATTTAAAAATTGTAGTCGTTGGGCATTTCGACGTTTTGAGTAACTTGCTCATTCATCTCTTGCAAATAATCCTTTAACCTTTTTTCCAATACCATCCACTTGAATCCCATTTCGAACCACTTAAACCTCAAATCCGCACACTAAACTACCATTAGGATTTGCCAGCAGTGCGACCAAAGCCAAGAAACAAAACCATTGAACCACCAACAGGGACCACAAACGCGAATGGAGGTCGGAACTAACCATCGGCCAATCGGCGCGACGAGACCCGCTACCGATGTCATTTCTATCTTTGATTCTTTCTCGTCTTTTCACTCGAGCATGGTGACGATGCATTATTCATAAGTGGCGATCTTACCGTTGCTGTCGTTGTCGTCGGTAGCTTGGAGAGTGGCAGCCATCGTCATGACGGTGTTACTGCGACCACGTTCGTTGGAAGCGTATACGAAGAGAAGGAAAGGCGCTCCGGACGGAAGTTGGGTGACGTGGAAAACCGGACTGCTATTGGTCACCGTTAGTAACAGCTGCGAACACAAAACCAAATGCAAATTTTCAATGTTTTCCCCGCACACGCAAACTGCGTTTCACATCTTAATATCCCAACCTCAATCGCTGGAATCCGTGGACTGACTTCAATTAACCTTAAGAACCCGCATTGCAACTCTGCGATCGTTATTCAAAGAATCAAGAAGTGTCCATTGAGATAGCACAGGTTGACACAAAGATAAAAACTTCTGGTACAGAAACTTTGTGACACAAAGCCTTTATTTTTTATTTATTTTATTTATTTAAAATACTGTGCATTTCATTGGAACCAAACATGATAATGATGGGAAAAAAGATGAACAATTTTTATACAATAAAAATCTTAGGTACTGATGATATGTTTGTATAGTACTTTTTTAAAATGTAAGCATTGCAAACGACAGCCTTGGTGATTGCATTCGAATAATTTTCGTTTAATATACAGGGGCAGCTGATTACAATTATGGATAGTATTGTATGAATAGCGCTTGCTTTGTTGTGTTGTAAGAATTTTTGTGTGGACCGGCTACTGTTATGATTTGTGACATAGTCGATCAAGAAGTGACAAGAATGCTAATGTTGTTTGAGTGCTCTATGAATTTTCAATTTAGAAACATTAAGACTCAAGGCTTTTGGCCGAAACTTTTGCCACAGAAACTTTGTGACACACTGTTTAACAAAACGTGCCATTATCAACAATCTAGAAGAGTGACTACAATTGTAACACATTGTTTCTGTTGGTGAAATCATTCTCATAATTTTAATTTATTGTAAAATCTCGACTATCCGACCTTAAAGAAACTGAAAAACGATGGAATCAGCAAACTTAACGAGTACTATGGAAGATATTAATGATAAATAAAATCAAGCTTTAATGTCAACCAATTTATGATTACTCATACTAATAGCAATAAATCCAACACTTTTAGTTTTGTAAGTTATTAATCTATTATAAAGTATTGTTGTATAATCATGTCTAATCTCTAATGGAAAGAAAAATAAAGTTACGGTAGTTGTGGTGGTTCGACACTCCAACACTTTTGTCTTTATTTAGTCTTTCAAGTAAAAACAACTAGCTAACTACATTTATGTTCACACTGCTTTAAGAGAAGTTTGCAACATACGTCAATCGAACTAACTCCATGTTGTGTAAACCTGATGAATTGTAACATTTAAATGACATTTTAACATTTATGCAATATCGATTTTCGTCACTGTCTTTATTTTTTGTTGTTGTTGCTGTTTGTGTTTTTGTTTGTATTTTTGTCTCTCTAGGACGCAATATCATTAAATAAAAAAAATAAACATACAATTTGGAATTGAATGATATGTTGGATATTCAAGACTCTTTCACTGCATGTTAGAAGCAGTTCTAAAATAATCAAAACTAGAAAAAAATTAACAAAACATTTGCAACTTGAGATATTTAACTACAAATATTTGCAGGTGCCGCCGTGTTAACTTTGAATTATAAGTGGTAATAACAACGTTATTAAAAAATCGATCCGTATCCAGATGAAACCTTAGAACTTCAATCCTCAACCCAAATACTGTAATAACCATAACAATAAAAAGGAATCGCTGCATTAATTTCCCCCAACATTTTTTCAACGACAGATATTCATTTGCCAATTGTGAATATTTTAGTTTTTTGCTAGAGTTTTGAAAAGAGTAAAAAAAGGTCTTTACGAGCACGAGATTCATTACGGAAACGGAAGTCGTTTTTAAATCAGACTTACAATGCGGGATAATTTTCGCTGAAATGGAGATTTTATGACAGTTCCTGATGAAAATGGTTAGGGAATATTACGGCTCGTAAATTGTTTCTGTTTCGCGATTTATGACACGTCACCAACACATTCGCAGTTTCCAGTAATAATTTTAATGCTAATTGATCCAGTGAAAAAACAAAAAAACAAAAGAGAAACTCTGACCATTAAAGCGCATCCCTCATTAACCATTTTAGGAATGTTTAGAGCTTTAACTTAGTTTTTAAACAGTTGATGGCGTCATTTTTTTGGCTTATTTATTTGACTCTTGTCACCTCAGCTAAAATATTCAATTGCGTTTGAAACTTTCCTGTTACTAATCACGTTGGGCAATTACTGTCAGCTTTCTGTATATATTTGTCGTGTCATCGGAGATATGGTAATGAGCAATGGCGGCCATTTTTCGAGGTTTGTTGAATGGCCGTCGTTTATTTCGATTAAAATATTCCCTTACAAAAGGCGGACTTTTAATTAAGTGAAAAAGCAAAATGGCAGCCGTGCCAAGTGCATTTATTTTGTTCCCTCAACATCCGTCGTGGAATGACCGTTTAACCCTTCGCTTTCAACGCTTTTTCATCTTCCTCCCAAATTCTCGCTTACTTCGATAATTGGAGGAAATAAATAAAACGATGTTTACACGAAGGGGAAAAACGAACCAACAAATTATGTTCGCAACGTTGTTAATTTTCATTTAATTTGCTCTTTAAATGCAATATTGACATAGCTCGGGCATCATTAGTCAACCGCCTCAGCATTTAATGACTGAAAATAGTTTTAAATGAATCCAACAGTTGGAGTTTGAAATAAAAAAGTTAATAACAATAAAATACACTTTTTAATGGTTTTAATATACATTGTGGACCAAAATCACGCCTCATGGGAATCAACACACAAAAGTAATAATATACGTGATTTTTTATACGAGATTTAAATTTAAAAATTGCCATGAGAACACTTAAAATTAAAAATTTATATTATATAAAAAATAGGCTTGTAAAATGAATTCATATTCATCATCTTACCACGTGCAACTTTGATATAACTTCATACATTTATGTTAAGAACCGTTTTCATCCTTCAACCAAACATCGCACGCGAGTTATCTGAATCCGATACGATGTCAATGTCTGGCGAAAAATTTATTTTATGACCCTATCACGACGTTCACACCGAGTCAATGGTTACAATGGTCTCGACATTCTTTCTACTTTTAAAGTGTTCTTTGTTCCACCTTTTTCATTCCCCATTCCATTTCACGTCACTTTGTTTTCTGACAACTGTTTATCCTTTTTCCCTTTCTCGAAACAGTTCCAAACCCAGAACGAAACAAAAATAACAAAAAATACCAACAAAAGAAAAATACAAAGTTAAAGTTCAGAAAAAAACAGGAAGCGAGAAAAAGCGTCTAACTTTGTTGTCGCCATGCAGAAAGCAACCTAGCACAAGTGCATTCTGTCAAGAAACGAAATTCACTTGTCACCAGCTCGCCCACCACGTTCAGCACTAAATCCTCGGCAATTAAGCGTAGCAGCTTTGCCCTGCAAAGTCGAAAAGCATGGCGGCTGCCTTGACAGTCGTGATTCCTCTCTTTTCTCTCTCTATTGTCGCTTTTACACGGTGGAAGAAACGTCAGGGAAATTGTTGCCGACGTAATCTGCAACGACGACCAAATTTCGACGACAGCCACGCGCCACCACTGCCGAGTGTACCGGACGACGACAGTTTTACTTGTTCTGTTTCGTCCTCACCCACCACGTGCCCCCCTTTTCCTCCAGCCCCGTGGGGCCTTTGTTGTTTCGGCAACGCCTTAGATTACACCGCTTCACACACTATTCCAGTTGGGAAGCTATTCAGTTACACACACACACACACACACACACGCACCCCCACATCAGCAGCTGCGCTGCGAAGCTCGAGGAGGTTGCGAGTATTGGAAAATCATGAGCACAATGCTCTATCGATCTGCTTATAAAGAGAACTGCTTCGCCCCCTTTCATATCCTATCCTATTCGAATTAACAAATACAAATGTAAACCATAGTTTCACTACCCTTTCTAACGAGATTCACGACGCAAACTTTACTACAGCACAAAGTATAAAAAGACACTCCCTTCGTTAAAAACACTGTATCTTTACTACATAAATTGTGTTGGCACCGACAAACAAGTCTCCAAACTGTGTCCATAAAACATAAAAAAACATGATAAAAACTGGGTTTGAACGAAATTTGTTGTCTTATTTAACACTAGCTAATGATTATCATAATTATATTATTTTATTAATTCTTCTCACATCAACTCTAATTGCGACGTTAAAGTAATCAAACTATTATAATCAACGCTAATATTATGATATAAGCTGGTGCAATTCATCGATTTCATTCCACTCCAGTTCCATCTATGATGCATAGATGTTAATCAGATCGTTATGATAACTGAAATGTTGAAAGGTATTGAATTAATTAAACTAAAATAGACTGACACTTTAAAAATATTTACATTTGTATTGCGTACACGTACAGTATTTGTTTGTTTGTTTGTTTTTTTATTTATTTATTTATTTATTTATCATATTAAATAAATAAATAAATAAATAAATAAATAAATGTGTGAAAAATTCATTTGATCCCACTTGGCTGGGTGGAACTTTGTTTTCACCACGTGAAAAATAATGAAATATCAGAATTATTTACAAAATAAGTTTCATCTATGCAAATTAAATTTGTTTGTATGTTGGTCTGCCTTTCTTTCTATATATCTGGATGGAATCTACGATGACGGTAATAATGTCGTCGACAAAAATGTCTCTGTACAAAAATGTCGCGGTACAAAAATGTCGCCATAATAAATGTCACCGTTAAAAAAAATCAGTAAAAAATATAACCTAAACTAACCTAGACTCTAACCTAACCTAACCTCTAACGTAGTCTCCTGTAAACACTATCGAGTCAGCTGATAACGTATGAAAATGTAATGTTACAAAAATGTGTACAGCAACATTTTTGTACAGCAACATATTTGCCCAACGACATTTTTGCCACGACACTTTTGTCGACGACATTACCACGAATACCACGTTTTACGATCTGGGTGTACCGGTACGTGTATAAATCAACAACAATTAAACTACTTTTCATAAAATTGAATACATAAATCCAGGGGAATCTCTATAGACTGCAATTAATAATGTTAGTGTTTTAATTTAAAAGTTGACAAAACCGTTTTTTTTTGTACACCTCGCTCTAATTTGTATGTTGTTTTTTTTTAAAACTGTTTAGAGTGATTTGGGAGAAAACTGTATTATTATTTACACAATTATATTTGTATTAGCATTAAGCCTCGGGATTCCTTGTGATTCTCATAATGAGGCTGGAAAACTACAGTGCAGAATGGCAAAAATGACAAAAATGGTCTGTGAGCGTAAAAAAAAGACAAAGAAAAAAATTTCCTTTTTGCAACAATTGAAGGCTTGTTCGGAATAACGTTGTATGTTACATAAATTCAATATTGAGATTATTATGGAAAAACGTGCCTCATCTATGGGCCTAGCTAGTGCCGCCAATAAACAAACTCATACCTACCTAAAACATACATATATCACATCGAAATTGGTCAGTTAATACGTGATAATCAATGTGTTGCTCAATACTTTTTTGCCATTTATTTAAAACTATGAATTGTTACATACAACGTTATTCCGGGCAAGTCTTCAATTGATGATCCTGAATAGATGTTGCCCGTATTGGCACGGGTGTAAAAGTCTCAAGTCCGGGAAAAAATGTTCATCATTTAAATTCAGCTATTTCATGTATGTTTCAACAATTCAACTAATAAATGAAATAAAGTTTTATACGTGTTCTAGCGGTATGTGTTAATCTAGTTTAATACGTGTGACAGAAAGTATTACAGATAAACAATGGCGAAGCTCGTTAATAATACGAAGCTCGTTAGATGTTTGTTTTTTGCCATACTTTGTTTTCTCAACATTTCAGTAGAAGTGAACACGTCAAAGTTGAGAAGTAAACACTAAAAATGACCACCCTTCTGTATACGTGCATAAACAAAATCCCAATCAGATGAACTTATCTCAGGTAAGCCAACAAAAAAAAAAAAAAACACACACACACACACAAAATAACACAAGCCTACTTTTGGCTGACCGAGTAGAATTAAATCAAACGCACTCCTCACTGACGTTTTGCGTTTCTGTGTAAACGCTTGATCAAAGTAAACATGAAAACGACAAAAAACAAAACAGAACAGGCAAACGACAAAAAAAAAACACTACCAGCCTACAGCAACTCACACCACCAACTCCACCTTAAATCGAACAATCAACCTACAAACCAATGTGTCAAGATGAACTTGACAAATGTCTCATCGCGAATAAAAAACTCGTAAATAAACTCAAGAATATTGAGGGTTCGCCGTGAAGAGAATGGGTTTTTCATCAAGTACGTAGCTCAATAAATAGCGACTCTTTGCAACGCTCACCTGCATAACACAACGCATAGCTGCAAACTTATAGCGCTTTCCTGCACAACACAGCGCTAGAGCTACAGCTTTTTAAAACTTTCCAACGTGACACGTCGCCTAACCTATAGCTTTATGAATGCAACGCAACAATATGCTTCAAAACTTGTTGACATTTTAAAACTTCTTTTTAAAAATATTATTTTGCAAAAATTTTTAATTTGTACTTGCTTTGTTTTTTGTGTATTTTTGTTTCTTTTTCTGAGGTGTAATATTTTTTATTTTATTTTTAAAAGCATTTTTAGTGTGCTATAATTATTATTATTATTATTTTTTTAATTCATTATTTCTATACCATAAATGTCATCATTTTTAGTGTTTTTCTGCAGTTGCGTCATAGCTTTGATAAAAAAAACGCGTTTAAAATTTCGAACAATTTCAAGTGTATAGCATGTTGTAAAAAATCCAACACCGGCCATTTGAAAATTGTTTTTACCGAATTCCCGTAGCTTCATCTCGTGAAAAAAAAAACACATTCATAAACCAAAAAAAAAAATAATAATTTTCTATAATTGATTTCCTTTAGGACGTATTATATTTCTAAAATAAAATGAGGTCTAGTGAGGTAATACGTCTCTCGGAGGTATTATTTGCTAATCCTCGGGCCATTGTCTTTAAACCGCTCTTGGCATTCGGTCATTGCAATTCTATTAAGTCACCAAAAGGGTTAAAGGGCTTACCGCTTTACCTTTCTGCAAAATTTATTTATCCCCCAATTTTAGTGAAAAGAAAGAAAAAGTCTCGAGGTCTATAACACCAAGTTTACCGATGGCTATAGAAGCAAAGCAACAAAAAAAAAAGCAAAAGTGTCACAAAAATCAGCGAGCAAAAATCGATGGACTTTGTCAACTCAACGACCGAACGACAAAGAAAAACAATCGCCAACGGTTGGTAACCAAATCTGAGCTGTTTCTTAACAACACCCATGAATTATTAATCGAAACCCGTGAAAGTGCATTCTTGTGAAATAATCGCATCAAGTGGCTAACGTTCGCCTCCGAGGTTAAAATAGTAATAAATTATTAATTCGCGACCATGCAAATGCACGAGATTTAGTGATGTGATTAGCGCAAGAAATGGAAATGACAAAACTTCCACCATTGTTCAAACTCGTCTAATGAACGCTCACTGATTGCGTTTTTACCTGTAATGCAAACAAGACTATCGTTTCGAGTCTATACAATGATATTTTAAAAAGTAATTGTGACGAAAATTAAACATTATTTCTAATGAATAACGAGAAAAACGGTGGCCTACTTTCAAAAATGAAAAAGTCACATTTACGGACGTATTAATCAAATAACTTTAAATTGAGTATTAAACGCGGATGACATTCTTTCAAAAGATAAGAAAATAATATTGATTTTAGTTAATTAATTCTCTTTTCAGTCGGTTAAGTAAATAAATTTCTTAAATTCTTTTCACCTTTTTAAACACTTTATCGATTTTTTCTCATTCGAAGTCAGAATTGAGTGTTTATGAAATTAAAAGATTTTTATACATTGACAGCCTTCGGTATTTTTCTTTAACCACTTGGCACAAAATACTAGTTGTAGTTTACTTCTAATTTAAACAAAACTATAACGAAACTTCTGTTAACTTTAATCTATATCAATAATTTCATTTTAAATTTGTGTTTAATATGATTCAACCAAGAATAATAGTGCGATGTTTAATTTTAGTTTAACTAGTTGTTTTGCTATCGATGATACGTTTCATTAAGCCCGTACTGTATGAAAATACAAAGAATCGAAAAACATACAACATACAATGTTTGTTCAACGTTCTAAATGTTTGCTCGAGCGAAAAAGTCATGACGTAAAATTTTTTCACTTGAAGATTAAATAATTCACCGAGTGGAAAAGAGAAATCGATGGGAAAGCACTGCACGTACCCAATGGTTTCGTACTATGTTATCTCTAACTTTTTTTGTGTGTGTTTAAAATCGAATTGTTACAGTATCACAATCTTAAAAAAAAGAAAAACACAAAGCAACAAAAAAAAACTTCATTAGGTTCATTGAATAACGTTCTTTTTTCTTTTTGTACAGAAATGAATGGTTTCGTTGCAGCCGTGTTGTCAAAATGGGCGTCCAACAGAGTAGAAAACAAAAGCAGGTGGAAAGGATGAAGAGAAAGATGAGAAAAGATTGGTGTAGGTTAAGTTGGTTGTCCTACCTGTCTGGTGACAGAGTGGATCACATCGCAGCCAAAGGTTTGTGGTAAACCACCGTCATAACCGGGCACACACGAGACCACCAACGACGATTGCGACTGCTCCAAAACGGAGCAGTTCTCAGCAGGATCCGGAGGTCCTGCAAAATGAGTTTCATTTCAATACCTTCGTCGTCTGAACCTCTTGCTCTACGCGTTATATAATATATTTTATAGCGTGAATGTTATCGATTGTAGCGAATACAAAAAACATTTTTCAATTTAACATTCATCATAGTCACACAAGTTAATCTATGTCAACCTTGTCTTAGGTATATTGATTTTAGATTATATACATTGATGTTAAAGTGTTTGAGCTACCAAAATAACTTTAGTCAAGATAGAATAGCTAAATATATATATAAAATGGTTATGGTTGTTTTTTTCTTCAAGCAACAGATGTAATTTTGATCCACATTAACAACAATGTTGACATATTAAAACGAAGATGACGATACACTTTGACATAAATTTATTAGCGATCATTATTTTATACTTGAATATTATGCGTATGCTTTTAACTATTTTGTATCGTGCTACGTTTCATCAATGTTAAAAATTAATTAAAAATAAATAAACTCTATGATCTCAAACGTGATTAAAAGTCACATTTGGCGAATAACATTGACAATTAAATATTTTATATTTTTCTGTCCTTCGTCACCGAAAAATTAGGCGCTTTTAATTAATGAGTAATGACTACAAAGATGATTAAAAATGATAGACGTTCGTCATTATGCAAGGTAAAAATTTCACATCGTCAAGAAATTTATGTAAATTTTGTACAGGACAAGTTCAACTCGTAAGTACCGTAACTAACATTTAAATTCTTATATTTTAAATTTACACGCCTTACGTTTATGTTCAGTGGCTAGTATATTTCAAAATAAATAAACCAAAAAGAAGTTCCAAGTTTAAATTGCGGTTGACGCTACAAACAAGCGACCAACACGAAAGTCAATGGCCAGAAGAACAGAACACGAGAAAACGTCAATAAGTAAAAGTGTAAAACGAGGCACAAGTGGTAGCACGTATAAATGATGGCAACTGACCTGCAGGTGAGACAAAGAAGGCACAAGGCGTTTGCTGTTCGCCCATTTCATTGGCTGCCCAGCAGTTCAAGGTGCCGAAGTCTCTCGGTCCCCTCGGGCTGTAGACCAAAGTGCTACGAAGACCCTCGAACTTCGTTATCACTCTTCCTTCTTCCACCAACCTCCCACTGCTATTCAATGTCCAATGGAACGTCACCTGATGGACAAAAACAAGCCACATTGCACGTTTTCGCCAACGCTCCCCAAACATTAATAAAATAAAGCGACTGAAAGATGTTATTATTACAGATGTGTATTAATAATGGATCATTGTCTTCCGAAATTTGAAAAAAAAATAGTAAAATAAAACAATATTTCGAAAAAACGGATAAAGAAAATAGAGTAATTTAAAAACTTTTTTAAGTAAAAAAAAATAAATTAATATTATGAATAAATGTAAATGCAAATCTATAATCATGTTTTTAAAAAAAAGATATATGTATTTTTAGGTAAAAGTAGAGTTATCAAAAAAACGTTAACCCTATTCGAAGTACGAGTACATGGACGATACAAATTAGATAGATGTATTTTTTTCAATGTTTTTCCAAGAATATCATATTTCCTTTATAACATGACGTCATACATTGTTCTCTCAACATCTGGCTTACCCACACAAAAAAAAAATTCCAAAACCACTATTTTACAAAAAAAACACTAAATTATTACACCCAACTTTCGGAGTGCTATTCTCAACGAATCACCACTTTCACCGAAGAAATACAACATAAAAAAAAGACAAACAAAAAAAGTCGTTACAAGTGAACATCACGACGAAGTGTTCCCTAAGCAGACAATAGATTAGAAACGCGAGTTTTCTAGCGCATTAACTCGAATTTGATAAAGCCAGAAGTCTTTGAGTTGGCAGTGTGAGGAACTTGCCATCATTTTTTGTTTCCATATTGTTTTTTTTTCTTCTTTTGGTTTACTTTTTTCTTTGGCCGGATGAAGCAGACGAGGCCAATTCAAGTCCCATCTTTTCTTTGGAACATCCACTCGAGTAATTTTGACGGACTTTTTTATTACTTCTCGAGTGAAGATTGTCTCTCTTAATTCCACTCGCTTCGTCTCCCTCTTACGACCAGTACATTGTACTTGCTCCGACTGACCCCTCGTTTCTCTTCTTACCTCTCATTTTGTCTGTCTGTCTGGACTTTCTTTTCATCTCTTTCATTACCGGCCTCCCCTCTAAGCTTTTTTTCACGCCCAAGACAGAAATCTACTATTTCAAGATTTATATATCAAACTTTTCACTTAATACCACCGTTAGCAGCAGCGGCAGTACAGCTGAAAAGAATTTTCGCAATATTGCTTTCAAACTCCACTCGAACGTCTTTGCTTCTTTAGCTCAATGTCTCACGTGCCATTCGTCTTAGAAGATTTTGATGTAATTTTTTGTATTGCAGTTTTTCAATAAAAACGTCGTCAAAAATATGAAAGTTATATTAAACAACCTGATTGGTATGAATTTTGGTATGTATAAATTTTTTTTTGATTATTGTTGATTCTAAATTTTGTTAAATAAATTATTGTCAAATTATTTCGTTTTGGTTAAAAGATGCGGAATAATTTGAAAAATAGGTACATTGATAATCCAAAATGTGCATCTAAGATGTCACTCCATTTCAAAACATAAATGGAAGTTTGAAATTCATGCCATTTTTTTTTATTGGGTTCACTCGGCTTTCGAGAAATTTAATTTGACTTCCTGCTGTAAAGTTTCCTATTTGTCGTAGCGAATGTCGAGATTGCTTTCATTTATTCGGCATCTTCAAAAGTAACTTGGTACCAATAACTGCCAAAATAGTAGAAAATCGCTGCCTTAAAAGCAATCTTTTAATATGAATATTTAAAAATTAAAATATCTAAAATTTAGAGCGATGCTTTGAGGGTGAAGTAATTACTTTTAATAAAGTCAGCAGTGTACGTATAGGGGCGAAGGAAAGGAACGGTCGTTGTTTAGCTATGCTGATGAGATGTTGTGCACGAGGCATTACCACCAACCACCGTACGAGTCAATAACTCGTAGCAGCGACCGAACAAATAACCTCAGACTTTGTTAAGCAACTCTTCAACCTCTTCGTTAAAATTCCGCTCGAAACTCCGCGACTTTCTTTCGCTGCAAGGCAAAACAGCCCAGTGTTGGTACTGCTAGTAGTAGTAGTAGTAGTAGTAGTAGTAGTAGTATACGGTATCATTTCGCTTGATGGAAAAGGCGGGTGGCACTTCTTAAGCCCCAGCGTTGCTTAAATCCATTCCATATAATTTCTTTCGGAGGCTGCAATTCGTCCACCTTTGGCTGTCGTTTGTCGACAGACGACCAGACTTCTCTTCCTCGCGCTGTCTATTTAAATGGAAATGCGACTAGGCGCCAAGAACGCGCCAATGACAATTTCGCGCAACATGGCTTCTTCGTCTTCTGCTTCTTTTCCACTTGTTCGAATAGTCGAGCTAGAAGACGTCGTCGATTGCTTTCAACATCTACCTCGTCGTCATAAGTAACATTCCCAAAACCGACAAAATGTTAATAAGCTCTTCTCCATGACGTCTCTTCTCGTCCATCGTTTCCTGAAACTCTTCCAAGAGACCTCTTCCTCGCGCTTTTTAGTGGCAAAACTCGAGCAGCTTATAAATGGAAATGCCGAAGACTTTTTCCCTTTGATGGTGCCAGATCTTTTTTTGCCAATCTGCATAATTTTGTGTCATTTTTTTTCTTAAAGCCACAAGAAATGAAGGCTTAAGGTGCATGAAGTTGAAGATTAAAGGTTTGCCGAATGACAAGAAAATGGCGCAACTCATTGCTTTGCGAGAATATTAAAAACTCAACCTGTTTGAAAATTTTACAAAATTTTTCTATTGATGTTTTGGTCAATATTAAAATATTTCTAATTGGTGATTAAATTAAAAAAACGCAACGTCGTCGTTCTGAAAGAAGAACGTTTTGTTTTAAATGCCAAAAATCTTATAAAACTAAATCGAATAAAATGTTCTGTTTAATGATCAAGTAGACAATTCCCACAAGTTTTTGGCGGCTTTATCAATCGTTTTTTTCTCTTAAACAAAATCGATACAAAATTTATAGTGAAAAAAAAGGTGATTTTAATAACCCGAAAACTGTTTCAGGAAACAAAAAGAGAATGAAGGTCTTGTCAATGAACTCTTCTTTTTTGTTCTCAGTACGTGCCCGCGGAGACAGTTTGAAGGTTTTATCCTTACACCTTCAGCTATTTTTTTTCTGTTCCCATGGAAACAATCATTAAAGTTTTTCTTTCTCCGCAAAATACTTCAACTTTCACCTCTTAAGATGTCAAAAATAGCTTTTTTTGTGTGAGCCAGCTACTTGTTAAAAATAACTCCATCGATAAAAGGATTAAAAAAAAGGTCTCCCTTACAAATAAGCTGTTCAGGGTTCTTACCTCGGCTGGATGAGCCTCGACTTCGCATTGAACTCGAATCTCTTCGTTTCGAGCTGCACTGATGTTAACGCTTTCACTGTGTTTACACGCGGGGACATCTATTCAAAATGAAATTATTCATGAGTTGCATCCAATAAGCAATAAAACGATAACGTTATCACTCGACCCGATCCCAAGAAATCTTTTCTCTTCCTCACCAAAAACGGAAAAATCTTTTCAAACTTTTCAAGGATCCGGGAAAAATGTTTATGCATTTAAACAAACGCCCACTTTTATCGATAAAAAGTGCATTTTCACTTTTTCATTTCTAAGGTAAAAGCTGCTGACTTTATCACTCGCTTGATCTCGAGAAACATGTTATTATTGGTGAGCTCATTAAGACAAAGCTTGGTTTGAACAAGAGAGAAAAAAAGAAGACAAGTTTTTCGATTACAAATAAGTTAATTATGCTACACACAATTCGCATTTTTTTCATTTGTTTTCCTAACCATGATGGCAGTAGTCATGTGTTGCGCATAAAAGGTTAGAATGAAAGAAAATCAGATGCTGCAGGACCCAGAAGCATGTTCTCGTTTGCATATTCAAAAGACACACAAGCTTGCCAGAGCTTTTTAATTAGATCTTTAGTTCCCAATGGTATTCTCCTTATTGATCGTCGCTTCCTTCCCATCCCATATTTCGCGCCATAAACACAATCATTACAACGGCGACGTTATAAAAATCGAACAAATGGTCAAAGCCTGCAATAAAAAAGCAAACGAAATGAAAAACTAAAACCTAACAAGCTGTGCGTATTGTGTCAATATCAGCAAACATACAGAAACTAATCTGGTTTATTGAACCCAAAACCATGTCCATTCAGAAAAGAAATTTAATAAATATGAACAATAAACATTAAAAAGTAATTAAAAATCCATCCCTAATGACAGAAAATCAACAAAAATGAAAAAAAAACTTACATGAATTCGTGTTAAATATTCACGATATCCACATTAGTTAAATTCACGGTAAACTTTTGTTTAATTAATTTAAATTAACAATGTTGAAAAATTAATGAAGTAAAAAATTTAACGTAATATATCACTGCGCTTAATCTAATCACGCGTTAACTTGATCACGCTTTAAATTAAACAGCCGCGTCTGTGTTGACTTAACCAGCAACAAGGTACACAAACTAATTTCCACTAAACGCGAAATTCAGTAAACAAGGCATTAGTCTAATGCTAATTAAGATTTTTCACTTAATTCTCACTTAACATGGATTTATTCTAAAAAGTGCTTGAAACGTCTTTTGAAAAATCTTTACTAATGGACACGGAGGCTTATCTGCATTACATTACAAATACTCCGCTTGGAGAAATGCTTTCCTGCAATACACGACTGCTTGACGGTGCAACACGAAAGATGAACGTTAAAAGATTAGACACTCAAAACAAATCAAAAACACATACAAAAATAAAACTTACGTTTAACTTTAAGCTGAAATGGCGAACTTTCACCTTCGCCTTCATCGTTGAATCCAACGCAAGTGTAAGAACCAGCGTTAGTCCGGTTTATTTTTTGAATTAATAAAGAATAATTGGTGACAGAAAGTCCAAAGGAACCATCCAAATCTAATGGCTTATCCTGAAATTATATTAAAAAAAATATGTGAATATTTTTAAAATACAAATTTGTATTTATCGAAATAGTAATTTTAAATACATTAGAAATGTGTAGACTTTTGTAACTATCGTGGATCCGTAAATTATGTGCGATTTACGATTATGTGCGAAAATACTACATTTTGTAAATTTTTAATTAAAGCACAAACATTAATATTTCATTTTTTTATGTGAGTGTGTCCTATAGGGACAAATACAAACGACACTAAAAATAAGTGCAAAAAAGGGAGGGGGAAAAAAAAAATAATTTGAAAACAAACAAGAAATACAGAAAAAAACGAGTAAAAAATTTGATTACAATTACTTATTCTAGATTCGATTTTCTAGATTAGATTAGGTTTATTTGATATCATGCCGAAATGGAATCGTTTGACAACACAGGACACAAAATATTACAAGCAAAGAAAAAAATTAACCTATATATACAGTGTTTAAATGTCGCGCATCATTAAAATAAAGCAAGTTAATATTAAAATATATATTTAATATGAAATATTACGTATGTTAAAACATTAACTATTTGTTAACTATGAACATTTTAAAATGATTAGTTTGTCTATTTATGTTTATTAAACGTCTATTTACTTTAATAATAAATGTTTCTTTTCGTCCCTTTTAATTCAATCCGATTCCCTGGGCTTTACTTTTTAAAAATCCCTATGGAGCGAACTTTTCGGTCGAACGCTGTGTATTAGATTTTAAATGTATTGTGTAAACGAGAGAAAATAAAAGCGAGTCCATTTCTCGTGGCGCCAAACAGAGCTATCCATCAGGAATAATAGCGCATAACTGTCGAGTTTTCTTTCAACGAAACCCCAGAGAACAAATGATACTTTTCACCAATCCAATGATGAAAAACAAATGTGAGAAATTATGGGAATGTGGGTGACCGTAAAACAAGCTTGTTGATTTCCTGTCACACTAATAACATCCCGTAATTCGCCATTTTAAAGCCGATCAACATGACAACGCACGATATTTTTTCACTTCCATCAAAAATATGAAATGACCGAATTGAATACTATTTCTTTTATATTTATTAAAATATCGTTGATGTTTATTTTGGAAATGTCATTCCAGTTGGTTTGTTGTTTTTTTTTTTTAAAAGTTGAATCTCGTGTATTGTTCAACATGATTTACCTCGAACTTCCAATCGATTTTATTCACTTCGGGGTTGGATTTGACGTTACATTCCAAAACAACGTCATCTTCTTCACGAATATTATTTTTACGAAGAGATGAATTCAGTTCCAGCACAGGAATTGGAACAACTAAAAAAAAAATACAACGTATATCATAAAAATAAAGCATAGTTCGCACCTTCTCACAACAACACGACAAAAAATTCTAAACTTGTCAACATGTTATTCGTCATCCTTTAATTTCACCGTGACGTAATATTTATAGAATGAGAGAAATTGTCTCGTTCGGAGAAAATGGGTCATTGAGAAGGTTAAATCCACATTTTCCTTTTTACCTTCACGAATAATAAAAAAACGTATTTCTTGTTTCGTTGAATATCATTCTCCGAGTTGACGCAGTTTTATGGAAATTTAGACGCCATTAAATTACATCGCCATGCTAGTAATCGGCTTCAATTTGCTCGAGGCAGCAATCGTGACGTAATTAATGGAGACGAGCGTATTTGTCTCGTTTTCTTGCATCACAACAGACAAACAGGATGACAAAAAGCTTTTTTATTTCTTCTCGACCGTAGACTTACTTACTTTAATGAAAACTCGACGATGGAAGACTAGAAGAAACGATTCTCACGTACGTTCCTTGTTTCCTTAAGGCTGTGCATGTCAAAAAAAGACGAAGGTTTCTCGTTTCGGTTTTTTCTTGTTTTTATTTTGTTTTTCCTCTTTCGCCATCAGGAGGATTCATGTCATCCAACATAAACACTGTCATCCCTCACGCACACATTTCCTACAGGCATTTTGCGTTATATTTTTCTCTTCCCGCGTAATCCTTTTGTAAACCTAGTAACCTGGGCTTAGCGTTCGAAAGACGCAGTTACTTTGTTTTCACAAAAAACAAACCTCACTAAACTAATAAGCCCATTAACCGAAGGAATAAGTAGAGAAGGGTTACAACGTTCTTTATGACAACTCTTCCACTTATTGGCACCACGTAACGATTGTTTCACTAAATTGACACTGGTAATTATATTAACCAATGAAATAAATGACGTTGACTTACAGTGGACGTTGAGCTCCCAAACCTCTTGGATGGTACTTGCAGGAATAGCACGATTTTCAGCTCTACAAGACAGTTGCTTGCCATGGTCTTCGCTGTTGAAGACATAAATGAGAACACTCGTCGTGACGTTTCCGTCATCAGTGATGCTTTCTTCAGTTCGTTTTAATCTCCGATTGCCTTTGTACCAGGCTAGGATGGGTGGTGGCCGAGACCCGCTCGATTCACACGTCAGCTCGTAACGCTTACCAGCTGATAAAGGTTTCATCTCGTTCAAGATCTTAACCTCCAGAGGCTTCACTGCCACCAAAGAAAAACAACACAAAAAATAAAGGTGGTAAACAATGAGCAGACGTGTGATAAAAGTGCTGCATGCAGATTGCAAAAAATACAAACTTTAATGAAGTCAATGAAGATAAAATAGAAACTAAATAACTAGTAACAGGTAAACTAGCAGATAGTTAAACTATTTAACATGGATCCAAATTCAAAGTCACCACGTCTCATCCCAAAACGCCGCCATGTTTATGACTGTTGTCATGAATGAATGAATGAATGAATGAATGTTTTATTACATGTGAAAAACACAAAATACAGGCAAAAAGAAAAAAAATACATGTGGAATGATTGTGACTATCACATGGAAATGGAGCACTAACGGCATGGCCTTTTACAAGTGCACCGGCTCTCGGTCACTCAAGATGATTACAAAAGATTAAAATGAATCAAGTTGATACAAATAACGAATAAAAATTGAAGTAAAAAGGCATAGATGAGTCGTAAAATAATATAAAGTCATAGCAACTTTTAGTGCGGATAGTATTAAAAAATTGAGTGTGAGTGTTAATCACCGTAAATAATTTCAACAACTTTAACGGATTAATTCAATCAAAACCACATAACAAAAAATGTTATAAACAAAATTCACCTTTGAGGCTGGATAGCATATAAACTCATAATTCCGACGACGTTTCGAGCCCCACCTAGAGGTTTTATCAAAAATAAAAAATTACTATTTTTAAGTTTTTACGTGATAAAACCTCTAGGGGGAGGTGAAACATCGTTGGAGTTGTGAGTTCATATGCTAATCAGTCGGTAAAGTAAATTTTGTTCACTTAGATTTTACAATATTTTAAACTCATAACAGCCTTGTTTCTCAATAACTGCTTCATATTTAAAAAAAAACATTTACTAACAACAGAAAACAAGAACAAGATATGAATAATAACTATGATAATAACGATTTTAAAAACTTGTTTTCATATGATTCTTAGAATATTTAACTTACGATTCATGTCCACTTTGACTGACGTCGACGCTGGTGCAGTGATATTATTGTTCGAACCTTGACACGTAAAAACAGCATTATAGTCGCTTCGACCCAAGGATTGGATGACGAGGTCGTTACGAACGATTCCTAGAGACGTTACTTCGTAACTATCGTCTAATAAGATGGATTCTCTCCACCACGTCACTTGAGGAGGAGGTCTTCCTGCGATGAAAATATTCTTACGTTTACCCAACAGTACATCATTACAACAACGATAGTCTAAGATAACAAAAGTATGACGTCTATCGAGCCAGCTTGTAATTAACAGATCCAATACCACCGACGTCGAACGAATTTAACTCAGAAAAATAATATTTAAATAAAAAAAGTCAAGTGAATAATATCAATTTTTGGAAACATAAAAATCAATAACTTCAAAACTTTTTTTCTTCCATTTTTTGTTCCTTTACCAGAACTGTTGGTTTTTCTGTTGGTAGAGTTTTAAGAGGTGGTGGTAGAGGAAAAAAAAATATCTACCCTTCACCTTCGAGCAAACAGCAAAAGAAGGGAAAAGAAATGGAATTACATTACACGTTAAAAGAAAAAGTAAAAACGCCAAGAAGCGAGTTTGGGGGCTAAAAATAAATAATGAAAATGGACGTGTGCGGTGCAACATTCGTGACTTTTCCGGAGTGCAAAGCGTGGGATTTCTGCGAAGATCGCCTTTGATTGTATTTCTTCGAGAGGGATGGAACGTGAGGGCTGAAAGGCAAAGGGGGTACAAAAAAAACTATATAAAAAACCCCTCCCAAGCCCCTTCTTTTCACTCTTTGCACTCGTTACGACAAAGAGTTTCGAATTTCTCACCGATTCGTCGTCCGCACACGACTTGCCTCGGCAATTGCGAATGAATGTGACTTTGGCAGCACCGCCTACTATCTAGGTTGAGCAGATCTTTTTTTTTTCACGCGGATTTGAAGGTCTGAAAATGCAGTCGAAGAAAAAGGAAAGACGTGTTGATGGAATTTATTTCCGATTTACTCAAGCGATGAAACTCGGCTTTTGAGAAATTAGAAAGATTTTCAACCTAAAACGCGTGAGGCGAATTTCTACACCCCCATTTCCTGCTTCACGATTGCTTATTTCTTCTAATCGATGAAGAGGAAAAAAAGAAGGAAGACTTTCAAAGCGTTTACTTTATGATTATCCACCACTCGAATTTTTAAAAACTGAAAATAATGGGTTTTTTTCAGTCGACATCAGCATTTCATGTGTAACCTAACTGCTTGGTGACATTTTATGTCCATCGATTATTATTGGCTTTAGGTCCAATAGGATTGTATTTTGTAGATATATCTTAAGATTTTTTTATGTAATTTAAACGATTGATTTATTTGGTATGTGTATAACTATTGGACTGATAAGTCTTCTTTACAAAAAATAAAAATAAAAAATACATTAAGGAAACACGTTAAAAATGTTTAAAAAAATATAAATTATAAGAAAAAAAATTAGAGAAATAGATGTATTAAATGTTTTATGACGTTCTCGATAATAGAACGTCAAGATTAAACGTTAAGATTTTGTATTTTTCTGTGGAAGTAGATTAATGGATGAAACAATTATGATTTCGCAAGAAAGACTTCGTGCCATTTGACAATTCTTTTTTTAGAAGTATGTCGTATTGTTTTGTTTTTTTTTATAAAATAATGTTAAAACGTAGTCCATCCTAAGGCAATTACTTAATCCTCGTTGTTTCTTTCTTCTTTAAAAGAACATCCCATTTATGACAAAAGAAAAAAAACAGCAACACTTTCGGCGTGTTTCAATTCAATTACGGAACAATGTTGTGATTCTATTTTCTAACGCGATGCAAAACAAAACGACTGCACGTGGCTTTTTTATTTCTGTAGTTTTTTTTCAAGTCGTGTGTGTGTGTGGCCTCAAAGAAAAAATCCACCAACTACTACAACAACAACAACGCACGACAAATACATTACAAAATTTCTTCTTCTTCTTTTCGCCTACGTCTGACGCAGCAACGCGATTGAAATGTTGCCCAGCGTGAGATGAAATTCTTTGAATAAAAAAAGGGGGTATGGAATTGTGTGTGTGGATCGAACTTGGGTCACGTGTTCTGCTTTTGCCACCCCACCCCCCAGCAGCAGCAGCAACAGCGCCCCCCACCCTTTTTGCCTCACCACCACGATTGAGAGCGGTGAGTGAAGAAAACGATGGAAGGCAACAGTAAAAACAGAAAAGTCAATAAGCGGGGGTCTTGGGATTCTCTCGACGCATCGAATAAGCGCTCGCTCGGTGCCGGTGTTCATACTAAAGCGGCGAAATTTAATTTGGAAAACCTAGTTGACATCTTACGGCACGCCCGAGCTGCTAAGAAAACGCTGGCAAAACGAGACAGGACGGCTCGTGAAAGGCAAAGAAAACGGAAGCGAAAGAAGAAAAGAGTTCATCTCTCTAATGTTTGGATTGAGGAGGACACCCGTTCCCTCGTGAAAACGCCCATGATGATGACGACAACGACTGCTGGATGCACAATTCTGACACATTCAGATTGGCACGTTAGCCCGGCAGCTGCTTCGACGACTACTACTACTACTACTACTTGGTACACGCTTTATACGCCCTGTTTACTACTCGCGCTAAATCGAAATTCTTCCCCTTCGTCTCGCGAAATAAAGACTATGAAAACAAAGCAAGTTTGTTCACCCACTGTGACACGAGTGCACGGAAAAACACTCGACCCTCGTTTATTATTTAAATTATCATCATCAAATTGTTGGGTAGGCAACATCAACAAAATTGACGTTTCGGGACCGCCGTCTTGGCGAATTTAACGAGGACGTCTTGAAAATCTCTTCTTCTAAATAAACCCGAAATGAACTTGCAACTAACATCGTCAACGTGAAAACTGTCAGCTGTTGGTGGCTTTGAAAGAGACTTGTTTCGATCTAATGTTTTATTACTGAAAGGAATTATCCACGAGTGTCCTACCAACCTTCGTCAAAACATAACAAGGTTTACAAACAAGATTCGTATACGTTAATTTTAAATTTGTGCGTAAACGTAAATAAAAGTAACGTGTTTAACATGTTCTATTTTGATTTCGCTGAGCAAATAGTAAACAGTAAATAAAAAATCTTACAATATTTGATGCATGAGTTTGTTTTAAAGTAGATCTCCGTCAGCAAAGTTTCTATTTATTCAATAGAATTAAAAGGACTGGTAAATAAAACAAAGTAAAAAAAAAATACAATACAAGTCATATTTTTGTCAAAATTCACTGAAAACTAGCAGTAAAAAAATATTACTACATATTATGGATAAGATATAAAGTACGCTATTGTAAGGAAAAAAATGGCAAATATGCCCAGTCGGTGATTTTTCTTTGCCAATTCTGCATTGGTCTCGCCACTTTCCAACGGACAAAAGCTTTCGGTGGAAAACGTTATCCTCCATCCCCTTTTTCTCCCTCACTCTGAATATAAAATAGGAAAACAATACGGCTTTTATCGACAAATGAAACGAAAAAAGTGGGGGTAAAAAAAACAAAAAAAAAAAAACGTTCCAAACGTGCTGTGTCTCAACCGATGTCTCGTGGCCATTTGTCACGGCAAAATCTTACTCGAAGGCGCGGATGCGTCATATTTGATGCGATCGAATGCATTAGGTTTCCTTAGGGACCAGCTCTGGTCCGTGATAACGCACGTGCTTTTTCACTGACCTCTTCTTTTTCTACTTCTTCCGTGCCAAGTAGACGAATACGAAAACCAATGGTGGCCGATAGGCTAGTGCCTGCCTGTTTTTCTTCTTCTTCTTCTACTACTCCCACGCTAAGTAAGATCTTTTTTTTGCCTGTTTCCGAAATGCTAAAAGTTCAACAACCGATAACACTAGCAACACTCATTCTAAGAGCACCGGTGAATGCATAAGTTACCATAGATATCGCTGTGGGTGTTTTTTTTTTTTTGTAACGCGTTAAATTAAAGCATGATCGCAAAATGGCACGCGTGTGAATACATCGGATAAGAAAACCGTAGAATAAAAAAAAGATTCTTAAAGTATAGTTATGTGCTACTTCATCCGTTCTATGATCTAATTAAATCTAAAGTCAATTGAGCTAGTTTAATAAGCATTACAATGAGTCATTTAAATTTGAAATAAAGTGTATAAACATACTATAATGATGTTCATTATATTATATTGATTACTAAAAATTATAATAACTCAAAATTATTTTTTTAAACAAACAGCACGTTTTTGTATAAATTTAGAGATTTTAAAACTGTTTAAATTAAAACCTCAGCTTATACTAGTCAGCTTATATAAAAAAAAACTCGATTATTTAGTGTCTGGGTCAAAATTAGAAGTCGCAATCGGTAAAAAATTATTGATAAATAAAAGTCGTGATATCTTATGTTTTTGAAATGTTACTTTCTATTATTGTATTATGTTTTTGAAATGTCGTTTAATTAATGTCGTATGGTTTTAAGGTTATTTTTTTAAATAATGATAAAATTGCTGTCCTGTGTTTCAGAATGTATAAGCATGAACGCAGAAGAATCAACTTATAATTCTAAAAAAGACCGATGGTCATAATGTCAAAAAACCTCGTTAAAATGTGTTTATAATATTGACGTTTTCTTTTATTCCTATTTAAAAATAGCTAATTTAACTAAAAATTTCTCAATAATTCATCGATAATCTAATCTTCTTTCGTTAAATTATCGATAAAAATAATCTCGATAATTTGCGACCTCTAGTCAAAATTTATATAAAAAAAATTCAAATGAGATTTGATTTTAACATACGACTATAATGCCAACATTTGAAAGTATAAAGGATATCAGTTTCCTCTCTACTATAACGCTTTAATGTAACTATCTTCAATCAATATAGATCATCTTCATCGATGGTCTATTCTACATTTATTCAATGCCGTGTCCGACATTTCCGGTTTTGCCTACGTTATGGTACGTGTTGACGACAGCATGACGATCGGTCTTGAAAAGTAACTACGGAGAGAAATTGTTCCTCCTTAACGTTACATTAATCTATAATTAATCAATCAATCAATCAATTATATTTACAAAAATTGCTTCATCGAGTTTATCTCGCAGCTATTACGTTAAACAAACATGGCGCAGCAGCAGCAATAGCCTCGGGAATCAACTGGGGAAGTTTCCATTTAACGTTAGTTTTAGAATCGGCAAAAGGTGAGCAGCTGCTCGTGACAGGTAGGAGGATATCTGCGTAGCATTTGCACACCGGAAGTCATTACAGTGGCTGGATCCGAGTTACATCAATTATGAGCTGTTTTCGACAGTCGCACCAATCGATTCGTTCACTCGTCGTCTTACCTCCTACGGTTTCACACGAGAGGAAAAAAGATGCTCCTTCATTATAAGGACCCACCAGAGGCCTTAGTTCCTGGCCTTTTTCTCCTAGAATCGTCGGGTTTTCGGGTGGTACTACAAAAGAGAAGGAGAAAAAAAATGGAATCGCTGCCAATTGGAATGCCTAAGGAGGTCTAAAACTGCGTCAAATTGCGATCGAATAAAGTCGGGTTTTCGTCAAGTCAAAAGATTTTGTTTTTGCGTGGGCTTATAGAAAAGATGATCTTACCTATAACGCCTAAATTGGTGACGTAGTTTCTGGTGGGTGCTTTCTGGAAGTCGACCCTGCACCGGAATACACCTTGGTCTTCATCGCGTATCCTTTCGACCAGAAGAAAGGCTGGCGAATGTTGAGCACGAAATGTCGATCGATTGCGAATGTCTTCGGATGGAAAAGAAGGTGTCACCTCCGTTGTTTTTCCTCGTAGATCCAAGCTAAACGCCGGAAGGCATGCACAATGTTACACAAGAAAACCCACCACGCAAAAAAAAAAGTACGACGTAGACTCACTTAACGATTTAACACCAAAAAAAAAAAGCCTAAATTTAATTTCTTAAAAAAACAAAAAGGATCAACCTCTTTTAACTAGTTAAATTTGAATGTATATCAAAAACCAGATAGTTTGAGCGACTTGCCATTTATAAATTTTTTTATCCTCTTAATGTAAATAGTATCAATATGAAATTAATATAAAAACTGAAATAATGTATTATGTAAAATAAGAATAATAATTTTAAATCTTGTTAAACGAGACCTGTTAATTTACATATTGGTAGAAAATTAGAGTGATAATCGTAGATTGCGAAAATATATAAATAGTTCGCATTATAAATTCAGTATTCACTTCATAGTGATGCGTGGATTTCCTTAAAAATGACTTTTGCTTATAGGCTTATTTTTTGATATCTAATTTTCAGGAAATTAATTAAAGACTAAATGTATTAAAATTTTAGTCGTTTTAATTATTTTTTTAAGTTGCATATCGTCAAAACTAGAAGAAAAAAAAAACAGTTCGTGTTGTTTCGGCTGAGGATTTTAAAAAATAAAATTCTACTATTGATCGGTCGGTCGGAAGAAAAAAACCCGAAGGTTCAGAAAAATTTCATTACTGAATTGACATGTTCGTTTAGCGGCTTGCTATGATCTTCCAACCAGAAAGAATGTTACCCGTGTGTAAGATTTGCAATAAAAAGAAAGTGTACGTCTTGGCAAGCCAAACCATTACGAGAAGTGATAGTCTCTTTCCTATTACTTTAAACGAAAATGAATTTTAAACGAAACTAATAGCTAGTGTTTTAAACTTTTTCATCGTACATTTTTATTCAAAACCACTTAACGTAAAAAATTCCAATTTTTAATAAGCTATTTCCTTTAAGAAAAAAACGAAACATCCAAAAAATTACTTTCTATGTAGATTTGAGTTTAAAATAGGTTATGAAAAGTTGCTATCTTATTTAATCACATTCTGTTTGAATGTAAGTGAAAACTAATATTGTAAAATTAAAAT
>JAQIWH010001998.1:0-27222 GCA_034695005.1 Cryptops parisi
TGAATTTTTTGTGTGCTGGATTTGTAAGTAAAGGTGTCTCGGTAAGAAAGAAATTCTATTTCCCAAGAATCACCTGATAAAAGAATGGATAAAAAAAATTGTTGGGTAAAGATTTTGAGATAGCTTGTTTATAGTAAACATGACAAATGTCATAAGTTATCGGTTATTTTTTGTTTCTTAAAGCTATTTTTTTTTTTAGAAATTACAATTTTTTGTCATACAATAAGTAAACAAATAGTAAATATACTGACCTAGTTACAAAGTTACAAATCTACTAAATGAGTTTATTATAAAAATTAAGTAACCTACATACTGTATATATATGTATTGAATGTTGCGAAGTAACATGAGTTAAATCAACGAATTATGATTATGAATCGAATCTTGGTGAAAAAAAGGTGTTAACATTTTTACATTTTCGAGGAAATCGTGTTTAAAGATCTCAACTTGTTTTGATGTCTATAAACTATTTCGTACTTCTTGCATTAATATATTTGCACATATCGTTGTTTTGCTCAGAATTATGCGTTACGAAGGTAGAATTTCATTTGAAAGTACTTCTCGGTCATTTTTGACAAAAATGTTACATAACACCGTTTTACACCAGGTCCTTCAATCGAATCAATTGCTTCCCTTAATTTTTGACGGGCATACAACTAGTGAAATTCAAAAGTTACATTAAGCAAAGATTTAGAAAGATTCAAAGAGTTTAGATAAGATCTAGGCCTAATGTTGGACTCAAATTTGTTCTATAGAAAACGATGTCAATGCACATTACAACCAAACCGAACTAACCTTGACCAACCTAAATAGTAGTATACAAGAAGTTATTTCATACTTTGCCAAAAGAAGCTAGGCATTTATACAACGCCTAGATTTTATACATTGCTGATAACATGTACATAAAAGTATAATATTATTGATTTATCTATTGTTAATCTATGATATTTATCATAAAACGATTTTTTCAAGTTGTTTTTGTTTTGTTGTTGGTTTTTGAGATGTATGGTATTTTTGTTTTTTTAGAAACGTATCGGAAAAATATTTCCAAAGTTATTAGAGGCAGATAAAGAAGCATTATAACCATGATTTAGAGATATTTTGTTTCTAGGTGTATAAAAAGTGTGATATATTTGGCAACAATATCCTTTGGCAAAATAATTTTTTACTTTTATTTTAGAAAAATAGTTGAAAGACAAAAAAAAAATAAAAGAGGATTCTGTCGAAAAGACAAACGTTGTGTTTTAAGGCGATAAATTTTTAGGTGAGCTAGGAAGAACAAAAAATTTTTTTAGGTTAGTACTGATAAAATAAATTATAGGAGGGTTTGAGATTAGCATCACTTGTTATCAACTCGACAGTGAAGTTGCGAAGGTAATAAATCTTTCTTATCATCTCGCGGGATTCGCCACTTTTTAACACGAAAAGGTGGAGAAATTTGGTGCGTTAAAGGATTAATCTTTGCATCATTGCATTGAATTTTAAAGAGAGAACAAGAAGGTGGGAAGAAAGAACTGATGAGAGAAATATCTTCGTTCACCATTCCCCACGGTGTTCTTGCAAGATTAAATTTGACTCTCCTGTGAGAGCCCATAGTAAATTTGCATTGCAATGATTGCATTGTCTTCCTTTTAATCTGTTTGTGTTAATTCCAATTGAAACTGGGAAGGGAATGAGAATAGGACAGAGAGAAAGTAGGGGGGAGAGGGTGACGCGAGTGGAAATGTGTTGATTTATTTAATTTATTTTTCAAAGAAATTGAAGGGGAATTATACCGTGAAATAATTAATAAAAAGCGAGTTGTGTTGATCTACAAATGGAATTTTTTATTCCTCGAAGCCTAATGACATCGTTAATAGAAAGATTCAACAGAAAATGTGTTAAATAGTTTACAAAGTCGTCACTAGGGAATTCAGTCTTTTCACGTGACGTTTTTTAATTTTTATTTCAACAATAAAGAACAATGTTACAATTTTAGTTTTTAAAACGTGAAAATATGTTATAAAATCGAGGAGTTGGGTGGAACAACGGTGTGAAGACACTTATTCCGTTATTCCTTGAAACGCATAAATTGAATAGTTTTAGACCAGTTCACAGCATAAAGGCATTGGATTGCGTACATTTTTACTTTCGGACTTTTGGGACCAAGAACGCGACTATTGTAAAATGTTTGATTTTTTTGTAATTTCTTTCTTTTTGTCGCTTCACTTTTTGCTTGCTTCACTTTCAAAACAATGAAATACTGATATTTGGAAAAACGGCGTAGATACATTTATAAATTAGCATGGCATTTGGAATAACGGCGTAATGCATTTTTCAATTAGCTCGTAACTTGAAACCTATCAACTAAAGTTAACAATTTCTTTTTGCATAACCTGTTCATTTTTCTTCTATAAATACTGTATACAGTTGACATGAATTTCTTTTAATCTTAATTGACAGCGCTGCTGTTGATTAAAAACCATTTGCCATTAACTTATTTTTAGTTTAAAAACAGCAATATTTGATGGTATTCCAGAAGCATAGCTCGGTGGTACTCAAATGCAACAACCGGACGACCACTATCAACCTAACAAAATGTTATGTTAAATAATAATTGAAGGGCCTGGTGTAAAAAGGTGTTAAGTGTCAGTTTTACAATTTCGAGGAAAACGCATTTAAAGAACTGAACTTGCTTTGCTGTCTATGTGTCACTACTCATTTCTTGCACTAATACCTTTGCAAATATTGTTGTTTTGTTCAAAATTATGCATTAGGAAGATAAAATTGCATCTAGGGCCTAACACGTTCGAAAATGTTGCTAGATCATTTTTGACAAAAATGTTATCTAACACTCTTTTACACCAGGCGTTTCAATTTTTTAATACTAAAAACAGGTCGCACAGTGATATTATAAAATTTGAATATGGCTATTAACATAATTAAGAAATTATATTATTTGCTTAATTAGAGTTTAATTGAACTTAAGCGTGTTTAATATGATTTGTAGTCTTTTATTTGGTCGCCTGACAAACCGGCACATATTGAGGTATTTGCGTGTTTTTAGTCATTAAAAATGAAGGCGTCATTCGTTATTATTGTGGAAATGGTGTTGATGAAAGGGGTCGAGGACGTTTATCGCCAAATTACAGTGTTTCCTAATTTGCAATTTACCAGTGGTGTCAGTTTATGAGTAATTTGTAGTTTCAGTTTTATGACATGATTCTCGTTAATGACTCCTGTTGCTGACGTGTATAATCTGCACAGTCGATAAAACTTTCCGACGAAAATCTTTGCGGACACATGCGAAGTTTTAAGCACATCCGACGATAGACTTAACCCCCAGGATCCATTTTTAAACCTTTTCTATTACTTTAACATATTCCATTCGCACTCGTAAAAATTTCGTTTACTCGTAAATATTTAACACAACGTTCAACTTTCATCACGGAATTGATTTTTAGTGAAAAATTATCTTCCGCCCAGAAATTACAAACAAAATCACGATAGTGAAATAGCTAAATGAGTTTTCGACTAATAATGTAAAGAATTGTTTTTTGTGAGTTTCGATTGAGAATCACATTATCGGGAAGGTAACCTGATCACATCATTTTGATGATTCGGAAAATGTTTTACAAATTAGATGGGCGTGTGATATTCCATACTGTACATCCGATTTCGCAGAATTTAATATCATGGAAAGGGGTATCCAACAGTAGGAGTGGGTAACTAGTCAATTCGCGTGTGTTGCCTGGGAACTGCTCTTAGCGGATGGAGTGGAAGTGATTCATCAGCTGCAGGCAACGTTCAGAAATGATTGAGTTTGCACTCGGTCCTCTGCACGTGGAATGGTTACATTCTCTATTTACACTAAGAAGTCTTTGCAATCAGAAAATCCATTGCATGCTTCATTACTAGAGTTTTTCCTCCCCCACCCACATATATAGTATTTTTTCTTGATGACGATGATGAAGCAGCTGTTTTGTCGTACGGCTTCGATTTCGACGTTAACAGTGTCTTTTGTTGGTTTCGAGTGTCTTTCTTTATCAGTCATGTAATCTCACGTCGCACGTAACACTAATTATTTTGGGGGCTGAAAAAAAATAATGTCGGGTGGTAGAAGACAAAATAAGTAGGTCATCTATACTTGGTTGCTGTTTAACTTTTTGGAGCATAGCTGTTAGCTATGTTGTTTAAACTGATGCTTCTTGCTACTGGTCAATAACGACTACAAGATTTTTATCTTCGTTTTTATTTTCAGTTTAGAAATCGTTTTTAAGTACGCTTCGAGTGTTTCTCACGCTATTGTAATTATTGTTGTTCTTCGTACGATTGTAAGTAATTAAATTGCTAGATTTGAAGAAAAAATACTATTTAATAATATAAATTATAGGAAACAAACCAAGTCAACGACACGTAATCTTACACGTAATGATTGTGCAAAATTATTAAGGCTATTAAACAAATCAATTATAAACATATTTATTATTGCAATATTTTGTCATAATTAAATATAAATAAAATAGTGATTAGTGGTGTTAGTTTACTTAAAAGAATTTAGCTTTCGTTGGCTTGCATAAATGAACTGAAGTGCATCAATAAGTCTAACAATGTAAATTTAATTATTTTATGTTATACAAATGTTAACTTTGATGTTAGCTTGTGTAAATGTATTGAAGTGCATCAATAAGTCTAACTTCAATTAGTTTTCTGATTGAGTGTCGTATCTGATTTCTCAAAGGATTATGACACTCCTAGAAGAATAAAAAATATAACCATGAAATTGTCACTTAATAGGTTCAGTGGTTTCTAGTTTCTCCATCACTACATAGTCACAAACAACCACACAAAGCAGTTTATTATATACGAAATTGCCTAGATAATGATGTCATATTTTCGATTATTTGAAAATATCACCAACACAGACATTGCCCGACAATAGCAGAGCACAATAATATTAATACTGATAATACTCGTGAATTACTTTAATATTGACAATTTATCGATTTGAACTATAGGATTAAATTATAATGTCATAATTCTTCATATTACAGGTTGGTGGATTAATAGGCGGAATAGTAATCCACTTAACGTTGTTCGGGTATTAAATCATTTATTAATTTCTTTTAGTGGAAAAATGTTTGAAGCTTAATTGGGATCTACATTTGGAAAACTTTTCATCAAAAGTTGTTCTTTGAAAAAGAAGAGAAAAAAACCCACATATATAGCCTTTTGAATTTTTAACCGGATCTTCAAATCCAATGACTTATTTAGTCATTCAACGTCATTAGTTTGTCGTCGGATTTTGTGTGTCTTTTGTGTCCCTCTAAAGAATAGGTTAGAACTTTAAAGGGATTATAGTAAATATCTAGTACTGCGCCATAGCGGAATTGAGGAAGAGTAGTGAAGAGGAAAGTTCCATCAACGTTTTCTTTTTTTCGCCATCCGTTTTTCTTAGAAAGATGTAATCGATAAATCATCACAGGACTCTCCTGCATAGAATTGTCTTTGGGGCGAATAAAAGGAAAAGTCGCCTGGTCACAGGGACATTGGAACCCAGTAACACCCTGCTGTTATGCGCTATAAAATCGCTCATAACTTGCCAATTTTCATGCAGTGACCTCGTCCAATGGGTTGTTCACATTTTCTTTCACCTCCCCCGTTTCTTCTATATCGCACTATACAACTTTTTCTCTACCCCCACACACATGTGAACTTTTTTTTCTTTTCCTTTCCAATTGCTATGGTGTGTAACGTTCTTGCAAGTGACCGAGATTGTCTACTCGATCGATCTTAAGAAAGACTTCTTTTTTTGCCTATTCTAACTTTTGGTTCTTTTTTATACTTTTTCTTCTTTTGTGCAGGTCGACACGACACAAGTGGTGTTGCTGTTGCTTTGCTTTTACTTCATGTTCATTGGCTCACGCAGGCACATCAATGGCCAAACAAAGACGTGAAAAAATGTAATAGTGAGAAAAAAAAGAATGTCGAATTTTTTTTGGCAGTTTTTTGTTTGACGGGGTACCTACTGAGAGTCATAATTTCTATTTTACTTGTCACGAAATCCGACGCTATTATTTTATTATGAAGCAGTTTTTAGCTTTTTTTTTTCTGCATTAAGGTTTTGTGTTGGAAATGTACGATTGATTTATGCGTGCTAAGAAACGTGTACGTCACGTCCTTTGCGGAATGAAGGTAAAAATCGTGCTACTATTGTCAAGAACTCCAACTTCTAAGAAAAAAAGGGTTTGAGGAGTAGTGGAAAGATTTTTAATGGTCGACTATAGAAAAACTACATTTTTATAGGCTTTTTTTGTAGAACATAATGAGAGAATTTTTTTTCTTAGTTTTAAAAGTAATGTATTTTCGCTTTTTTTTCCGAGTGTTTGGAGGGTATTTTATATCATTTCTTTAGTAGTTGAACGTGTTTGTTATGGTTGTTGTAAGTACACTTATTCATTAAAATTAACTGTAAAATAATTTGATGGTCCGAAGAAAAGTTAAGTTTGTTTAATACGTTTTTTTTTTCATTTAAAAAGTTTGGTCACAAAAATTTGCTTTCAAAGAAAAAATTTATAAAATTTCCCGTTTAGTAGAATTCATTAATTCATACTGATTTTACATAATAATTAAAACATTTTAATTTAACTAAAACAAAGATTTAAGATTGAGTTAATTATTCAGCTAAAATTTAACTCCAAACTATGAATTAAGCTGTTTTTCCACTTCATAAGTTTGGTTCCCAAAAGGTTTTTTAAAATTTAAATGCTGGTCAAACATAATGTAATACAATCCTGCTTAATACGATTCATTACTTTATACTGATTACGCGATTCTAACAATAACTCTGAAAGAAACAATGAAACCTGCGATGTTTTTTTCTTCAAATAAAATAATTTTTCATAAATTTTAAAGACCCCTGTCACAAGCAGTTTTTGGCGTGACACGTCAACAATTTGATAACCATTGTGACGTCAGCTTTTAACAAACAATTTTCCTCGGTTTGGCATGAATCTGAAGTCACAGTGATTTTCAAATTGCTTGATTTTCTACACTAAAAATTGCGTCTGACAGGGAAATCTAAGAATTTGCAATCTGTTTAAACACTCATCGATCTGTTTATTTACTTGATAAACGCTTTATACTAATTTTACTAATTTTATTTAAAATTACAATGACATTCTTGATACTAAGTATCGAATAATAACATTAAACTTGCTTAAGACGTTTTTACTCTTAAAAAAATTCGATTTAAGAAAAAAAAAATTATAATTTAAATCCGGTTATTGCATTCATCAATTTATCTTGTTTAAAGGCAGCTTTTCAACAAAACTCTACAAAACAAGTTATTGGCACTGAATTCGCAAATAACAATGTTTTGAAGCAAATAACTTGTAAACGTGCGTTTTGCACTGAGAATCAGCACGTTTTCAACGAAATGCTCCATACGCAATTGTAAGTATGACAACTTACGTAATTAGTTGAAAACTGTGACGTTAGCTTCCCTCAAACATTGAAAACTGACGCTTTAGCTGATTGTCACAAATAGCTCAAATTGCCATACCTGAAATTTGCATGTGTTAGGACGTTTTTAGAGAATTTATCACTTTAATTAATATTAATTGATAACTAGGACGTCTCACTTTTTCTGTAAAAAAACGTACTTTTCAGAATTGTAGTTCAGCTTTGGGTTTTTTTGAGTAACATATTCATTTTGCGTTTCATATTTGATTTGATCATATACTTTCTTTTTACCGGATTAGAATTGGAAAGACTACTATATGGCGTATAGCGGTGTACATATAGGAAAAAAAAGTTTATTTTTTTCTTTTCAAGTACCCACTCTACTCGTAGGATAGAGTAGTATAACCCTGAGATGGCTTTTACAGCTGTGCTTCTGCGAAATAAGTTGGGCTTGTGGAAATGGTTCCAGTTCACATCTCGAAAGCAATTTTCCTTCTCGGAGCTAATTTCACCTCTATCCAGGTCAGCAGCAAGGGTTAGCGACAGGAAAGGAGTATAAAGGGGGGGGGGAGGCAGAGTCTTCTTATTTCTACTTTTTTTTTTCATTCTCTTTCGAAATTATGACCACTGATACACGAGTGTCAGTTCTTGAAGAGTTTCTTTCTGCTTATCGCATCCTGCGGGAGAAATCCTGACCACTCGATCATTCGTCTCTCACTCACTCTATCCTATTCCCATTTCTTTTTCTTTCTATTTTTCCATGCTCTTCCATACCCTTCAAATTTACTTCTCCCCTCTCTCTCTCTCTCTACACCTCTCAATCAATGCCGATTTCCTTCTGTTCCCACTACTTCTCGATGGGGAGCAAGTCTCGTAAAGTAGTACCTTAGGAAACTTATCCCTTTTTCTCCAATTGTCGAAGCTCTAAGCGAAAGTGACATGATTTCTTTATGGACATTGGTTCCCAGTGATTTCGATTTCTTTTCTTACGCACCCTTTTCCTTCTGTCGAAAATGAAGTCTTTGACATCGTTAGAATGTTAGCGAAGGTCTTCATCTATGTCAGCAAAAAAGATGACGTTTGCTACCTGATACTAGATTGTTCCGAAATTGTTGGTTTCGCGCGAAGATTTGCAAAAATTGAGTTTCCAATTGAAATTGAAATTTTTTTTTTTTATATTTTATTCTTTGGTGATTTTTTTTTTATGAAGAAAACAAGGTATCGAATTAAACATCTCACTTTTAACGAAGTAAATTTTTAAAATTTCAATTTTTTGATGGTATTGCGACAATTTAGAAGTTTTAGATAGAAATCATAGTTTTGAAACATAATTTACATTTTTTTTTCGAAAAATTCGAAAACTTTTTCATTAAGATATCGGGACTGTATTTTTAAAGAAGATTTACATATTAATTACACTACCTTTTCCCGGAAGATTTGATTTCATGTTTCATGATTAAGACAGGTGGGAAGACAGGTAATTTTTTTTTTACAAATTACTTTTTTCAAATCATCTTCTAAAACTTGCCAATTTAAATTTATTTTTATCTTTTATGGAAAGTTATAAGATATTTACGTCAGATAATTTATTTCCGTGCAAAAATAAAAAATTAAAAACGCAATTTTAATTAAAATTGTATTATATAAATTAATAAAAAACAAGCCGTTTGTGCGGGTTGCAAAAATATGGGTAATATTGTAAACTGCACAAGGTTTACTAGTTACTTGATAATTAAAACCACCCACTCAGCTTTGTTAATAATTATACATCAATATCACCATTAATACGATCTTCTAAACGTTTCAAAATTGTACCAACATATGATTTGCCTAATCATTACAGAAATCGCTTTCCTTACAATACTTTTACAACCTGGAATGAATTGCCATTTAATATTAGAAAACTAGCAATAATATGCCCAGATGATAGTTGCAAAATAGTATGTACTCATTTTAAGAAATTGCTGTTTAATCATGTTATACATTCAAACAAATTTTAATTTATTGTTTGTTTATCGATCTTTTTTCTTGTTCTTTGTTTTTGTCATGTACATATGACTGTTGTTATATATTATCAATTGTTAAATTTATTTACTACTTTTTTTTTAATACATGATTGTTTCAATGGGACGAAATAAAAATAATAATAAAACGTATTCACAAATTGGTTCGCAAATTTCATGCCGAGTTCGCAAAGTTTTGTGAACTGTTAGGATAAATCTTAGTATCATGAAATTTCTGCATAGAAACTACATGTTTGAGTTTCATATCTTGTAGAAAAAATAAATAACATGAAAAAATAATAAACGTATCTGTACTGGCAGAAATGAAAGAGAAATTTCACTAATATGCTATTTTGATTGGTTAACTAGCCGAACCTAGCCTTTCGAAAATGTGAACTTTAGTAAATGGTCTAAGAGATCGTTACATTGCTTCGGTTAGCTTAAATCGCATATCAGCGAATTTTGTTTTTAATTTTCACCAATACAGATGCATATATTACTTTTTACCACAAAATGGGAAACTGAAATACATGGGTTTTTTATGCTGAAATTCTATGGGCCACGTACTAAAGCTCTGTAAAATTTTTATGTAACTTTATTTTTAGCCAAGTTCTTAATCAAATCATGCATGACGTTAAATAGACGTCACAAGTGAACGATTTTTGCGGGAAATTCGAATTATTTCAATAAGAATTTTCAATATATCTCAATTTTGTTAATAAAAATGAACAGAAATGCTTTCATTGTTATAGAAATTCGAATTGGCTGTTTTTTTTTGGGGGGGGGGGAGAATTGTTAAATCAAAGATCGGTTATATCGGTCATTTTACAAAATGGGAAACGGAAACTAAAACGGACGAATTGCAAACACAAAACGGGAAGAAGAAGAAAAAGAAAAAGAGAGATAAATACGAGGCCAAAGAACTTTTGGGAAGAAAATGGTAGAAAGAGGATTCTAAGAGAGGCGTTGCAATTTCTTCTTCTTTTATCGATTGGATCTCCATAGCTCGAACGACCAGACGTTTTGCATTCACAGAGGCCAATCTCGGTTGGACGTCGAAGCCAATTGTTCATTCTCGGTCGTGTGATCGATTGTTTCTTCAACTCTTTCTTCCCCCCTCTTCATCTTCTGGGTACAAGTGGCGTCGTCGGCCAACAACTATTGTCACCCGGACACGCTTTCTTTTTCTTCTTCTTTTTCTCTCTATCTATCGGTACCTCTTCAACGAGAAAGAGAAGGATTCTTTTGGGAGAAAGAAAACGATTGCCTTCTCATCGAAAGACAGAGAAGACGACTACGACCTCGAGCGAAAAAGATCCGAAAGCATGTCCGTGATCAGAATGTTTGAGAAAAGCTGAACAAGAAAAGGGAGATGACTGTCCTCCTTTTCCACCTCCCGAAAACCGAAGGCAACATCTGGCCAGGGGATTACAGACATAGGGAACATGAGCTTCATTTACTCTTCTTGTTTGTCCCCACTCCAAACAAAAGGAGGTCGTTATTCGAAGTCGTCGACCGAGAGATGTTGTACACACACGGGTCTGTGGTCAGGTGCCAGAGTTTCAATTCGTGTTTTTTTCCCCTTGTTTGGAGGGGGAAGTCTCCTTTATTCGTACATTCTCTAAGGTTTCCAAGTTTTGGGGAAAAATCAAAAGGTTGTTTCTTCTTGCCAAAGATTGAGAACAATTCTTCGGGAATTTTTTCCTTTCGGTTCTTTGTCTTTTTTTCAAGAGGATGATTTCGTAGTATTTGATTTTTGTTAAAAATTAAAGAAACATCCGAGTGTTTAGTTATACAGATATATGTTATTCATGACACAATTTCTGAACTATATTACCAGAAATTTTGGAATCAATTGGTTATTAGAATATTTTTAGATTTATAATAAAATTAACATCAACTTAAATTTTTCAAATGTTTTTATAATTTGTTGACATCTTTAATCCGTTATTCTGATATAAGTATACCCAATTAATGTTCGTATTTGAAACAATATGGGGTCTGTGAAATTTTGGTTAATTAACTTTTATGACAAATTTTTTATGTAGAATTAACTTAAACAGAGTTTTTAAAATAACTATATTTTAAAAGGAATATTCAAAGTTAAATCAAACATGTTAGTTAATTCTAACATTTTCTTTAAAATAAACCAGCCTTTAACTTTTTTAAATTTGTTATTTTGTAGCCAACAACATGCAGTTAAAAACTTGAGCGACTTAAAAAAATATTGCTACTTTAATGTCTCAAATGTTGAGATCAAACACAAACAAAAGAGAATTTTGCATAAAACTAAATTGTGTACAGTTGTTTACTTTATGAAAAACTAAATCAACTTCAATATACAAATAACTAGTTTCTACAAGTTTCTTCCCTTCAAAAAAATGTGTTGCGGCAAACCAAATTTTGTTAAAATTTAAACCATTCTCAAAGGTATCTTACCTACAATACAATGTCTCGAAAGTTGAAGTTTTCAATTTATTTACCGACAACGTCAAATGCATACAAAAGCAAAATGACAAAAATAAAATTTCACGGGAATTCAAAAACTTTCTGTATTTTTTACAATCTTTCATTCTTGCAAAGCTTTCTTATTGCAGCTTTTATTTAACTTGATCTGGCATCGTAAACGGTTTTAGAAATGTATCAATGTTTCAAATTGTAGATTTTTAACCAGGTTCAAGGTGTTGTAGGGACCTAAAATTTGATGCACAGATTAGTCACACGTGACAATTGATTCTGTCAAATATTGGGGGATAAATGTCGTGTCAATTCGGAGCTATTGGCACATGAAAAGTAAATTTTTCAGGTAGAGTGTTGCTGATGCTCTAAACCTCATGTTCGTTTCTCATTGTTGTACTACATATATTTCACGCTTATTGTTGAGTGTAAAACAGATTCATCCGAAGAAACACTTTACTACTAAAGGTTGTACCAAAAACGAATTTGTTTTCCAAATTACTTGTTTTACATTTCCAGGAAAGGCATCTGTTCAACCGTATCAAATCGTAGATGTTAATTTTAACCACGTTAAGTGTATCGTAGAAACTTTAAATTTGGTGCACATATTAGTCACACGTGACAAATGAATCTTTCAAACATTGACGGATCAATGTCTTGTCAATTTTGAGCTATTGACACGTGAAAAGTTAAAGATGAGTGTTGATGATGCTGTGATCTACTTTTTTTGTTTCTTGTTGTTGTAATGTAAATAAACTAATATACAACTATAAAACAAATATAAAAATATATTATGTATAGTTTACAAGCAAATCTCAGTGAGATAAGAACGTTTGCATGTCAAGTTCTGCAAAACAAAGCGAATTTGGTTCAAATTGTTTAATTTCAAAACTTTTCATGAATTCAAGCAGATCTCAGTGACATAAGCACTTTTGCATGTCACGTTCTGCAAAACAAAGCGAACATATAGTTTAACTGTGAACTCATTGTTGTGATTGTAAACAAATTGTTTCTTTATCTAAAGAAACTCTTAACTACGAAAGGTTGTACCTTTCTTTGTACCAAAGAACGAAGTTTATTAAAATTACTTGTTCTCTGTACATTTTATTTTTAAGGTTCAACTTTTATTTTGAATAACAATCTTAAGCTATTATGCCCATGGGAAAGGACATTTCACGTTTATTAACAACTTTTTAAAGTGGTGCCAAGTGTTTATAATTTGAACAGTAAAAACGTGCTGAGACCTAAACAGATTGACAGTGTACACTTAATTTCCACAAAATATTAAGCGCGGTCATATTAATTTCCAGTGGAAACGAGCGGTCGTCACTTCCTCTCACACGTTTCAATTAATGACGTAATATAATTTTTCACGTAAAATGGTAGTGGATAAATTATTTTGCGTTTGCTTGCATCTGCTGCTTGAGGCATGCATTTATTAAACATTGAGAGAATAGCGTGAAATTCAGTGTCCAACCTCATTTCATTATGCTTATGAGCAAGCTTTGAATCCAAATGAGTAAGCAACGTTAGTTCTAAAAGAAAATAAAAATAAAAATTCAGGTTGTAATGCGCAGAAGAATAAGCAAAAAACATAGTGAAGAAAAGGAAATGAGAAAAATAAAACTGTGATGAGAAGACTGGAAATTTTCTTCATGTTGTGTGTTGCCATTAAGACAAATTATTTATACCGACTAAACATATATATATATATATGTTTAGTCGGTATAAATAATTTGTCTTAATGGCAACACACAACATGAAGAAAATTTCCAGTCTTCTCATCACAGTTTTATTTTTCTCATTTCCTTTTCTTCACTATGTTTTTTGCTTATTCTTCTGCGCATTACAACCTGAATTTTTATTTTTATTTTCTTTTAGAACTAACGTTGCTTACTCATTTGGATTCAAAGCTTGCTCATAAGCATAATGAAATGAGGTTGGACACTGAATTTCACGCTATTCTCTCAATGTTTAATAAATGCATGCCTCAAGCAGCAGATGCAAGCAAACGCAAAATAATTTATCCACTACCATTTTACGTGAAAAATTATATTACGTCATTAATTGAAACGTGTGAGAGGAAGTGACGACCGCTCGTTTCCACTGGAAATTAATATGACCGCGCTTAATATTTTGTGGAAATTAAGTGTACACTGTCAATCTGTTTAGGTCTCAGCACGTTTTTACTGTTCAAATTATAAACACTTGGCACCACTTTAAAAAGTTGTTAATAAACGTGAAATGTCCTTTCCCATGGGCATAATAGCTTAAGATTGTTATTCAAAATAAAAGTTGAACCTTAAAAATAAAATGTACAGAGAACAAGTAATTTTAATAAACTTCGTTCTTTGGTACAAAGAAAGGTACAACCTTTCGTAGTTAAGAGTTTCTTTAGATAAAGAAACAATTTGTTTACAATCACAACAATGAGTTCACAGTTAAACTATATGTTCGCTTTGTTTTGCAGAACGTGACATGCAAAAGTGCTTATGTCACTGAGATCTGCTTGAATTCATGAAAAGTTTTGAAATTAAACAATTTGAACCAAATTCGCTTTGTTTTGCAGAACTTGACATGCAAACGTTCTTATCTCACTGAGATTTGCTTGTAAACTATACATAATATATTTTTATATTTGTTTTATAGTTGTATATTAGTTTATTTACATTACAACAACAAGAAACAAAAAAAGTAGATCACAGCATCATCAACACTCATCTTTAACTTTTCACGTGTCAATAGCTCAAAATTGACAAGACATTGATCCGTCAATGTTTGAAAGATTCATTTGTCACGTGTGACTAATATGTGCACCAAATTTAAAGTTTCTACGATACACTTAACGTGGTTAAAATTAACATCTACGATTTGATACGGTTGAACAGATGCCTTTCCTGGAAATGTAAAACAAGTAATTTGGAAAACAAATTCGTTTTTGGTACAACCTTTAGTAGTAAAGTGTTTCTTCGGATGAATCTGTTTTACACTCAACAATAAGCGTGAAATATATGTAGTACAACAATGAGAAACGAACATGAGGTTTAGAGCATCAGCAACACTCTACCTGAAAAATTTACTTTTCATGTGCCAATAGCTCCGAATTGACACGACATTTATCCCCCAATATTTGACAGAATCAATTGTCACGTGTGACTAATCTGTGCATCAAATTTTAGGTCCCTACAACACCTTGAACCTGGTTAAAAATCTACAATTTGAAACATTGATACATTTCTAAAACCGTTTACGATGCCAGATCAAGTTAAATAAAAGCTGCAATAAGAAAGCTTTGCAAGAATGAAAGATTGTAAAAAATACAGAAAGTTTTTGAATTCCCGTGAAATTTTATTTTTGTCATTTTGCTTTTGTATGCATTTGACGTTGTCGGTAAATAAATTGAAAACTTCAACTTTCGAGACATTGTATTGTAGGTAAGATACCTTTGAGAATGGTTTAAATTTTAACAAAATTTGGTTTGCCGCAACACATTTTTTTGAAGGGAAGAAACTTGTAGAAACTAGTTATTTGTATATTGAAGTTGATTTAGTTTTTCATAAAGTAAACAACTGTACACAATTTAGTTTTATGCAAAATTCTCTTTTGTTTGTGTTTGATCTCAACATTTGAGACATTAAAGTAGCAATATTTTTTTAAGTCGCTCAAGTTTTTAACTGCATGTTGTTGGCTACAAAATAACAAATTTAAAAAAGTTAAAGGCTGGTTTATTTTAAAGAAAATGTTAGAATTAACTAACATGTTTGATTTAACTTTGAATATTCCTTTTAAAATATAGTTATTTTAAAAACTCTGTTTAAGTTAATTCTACATAAAAAATTTGTCATAAAAGTTAATTAACCAAAATTTCACAGACCCCATATTGTTTCAAATACGAACATTAATTGGGTATACTTATATCAGAATAACGGATTAAAGATGTCAACAAATTATAAAAACATTTGAAAAATTTAAGTTGATGTTAATTTTATTATAAATCTAAAAATATTCTAATAACCAATTGATTCCAAAATTTCTGGTAATATAGTTCAGAAATTGTGTCATGAATAACATATATCTGTATAACTAAACACTCGGATGTTTCTTTAATTTTTAACAAAAATCAAATACTACGAAATCATCCTCTTGAAAAAAAGACAAAGAACCGAAAGGAAAAAATTCCCGAAGAATTGTTCTCAATCTTTGGCAAGAAGAAACAACCTTTTGATTTTTCCCCAAAACTTGGAAACCTTAGAGAATGTACGAATAAAGGAGACTTCCCCCTCCAAACAAGGGGAAAAAAACACGAATTGAAACTCTGGCACCTGACCACAGACCCGTGTGTGTACAACATCTCTCGGTCGACGACTTCGAATAACGACCTCCTTTTGTTTGGAGTGGGGACAAACAAGAAGAGTAAATGAAGCTCATGTTCCCTATGTCTGTAATCCCCTGGCCAGATGTTGCCTTCGGTTTTCGGGAGGTGGAAAAGGAGGACAGTCATCTCCCTTTTCTTGTTCAGCTTTTCTCAAACATTCTGATCACGGACATGCTTTCGGATCTTTTTCGCTCGAGGTCGTAGTCGTCTTCTCTGTCTTTCGATGAGAAGGCAATCGTTTTCTTTCTCCCAAAAGAATCCTTCTCTTTCTCGTTGAAGAGGTACCGATAGATAGAGAGAAAAAGAAGAAGAAAAAGAAAGCGTGTCCGGGTGACAATAGTTGTTGGCCGACGACGCCACTTGTACCCAGAAGATGAAGAGGGGGGAAGAAAGAGTTGAAGAAACAATCGATCACACGACCGAGAATGAACAATTGGCTTCGACGTCCAACCGAGATTGGCCTCTGTGAATGCAAAACGTCTGGTCGTTCGAGCTATGGAGATCCAATCGATAAAAGAAGAAGAAATTGCAACGCCTCTCTTAGAATCCTCTTTCTACCATTTTCTTCCCAAAAGTTCTTTGGCCTCGTATTTATCTCTCTTTTTCTTTTTCTTCTTCTTCCCGTTTTGTGTTTGCAATTCGTCCGTTTTAGTTTCCGTTTCCCATTTTGTAAAATGACCGATATAACCGATCTTTGATTTAACAATTCTCCCCCCCCCCCAAAAAAAAACAGCCAATTCGAATTTCTATAACAATGAAAGCATTTCTGTTCATTTTTATTAACAAAATTGAGATATATTGAAAATTCTTATTGAAATAATTCGAATTTCCCGCAAAAATCGTTCACTTGTGACGTCTATTTAACGTCATGCATGATTTGATTAAGAACTTGGCTAAAAATAAAGTTACATAAAAATTTTACAGAGCTTTAGTACGTGGCCCATAGAATTTCAGCATAAAAAACCCATGTATTTCAGTTTCCCATTTTGTGGTAAAAAGTAATATATGCATCTGTATTGGTGAAAATTAAAAACAAAATTCGCTGATATGCGATTTAAGCTAACCGAAGCAATGTAACGATCTCTTAGACCATTTACTAAAGTTCACATTTTCGAAAGGCTAGGTTCGGCTAGTTAACCAATCAAAATAGCATATTAGTGAAATTTCTCTTTCATTTCTGCCAGTACAGATACGTTTATTATTTTTTCATGTTATTTATTTTTTCTACAAGATATGAAACTCAAACATGTAGTTTCTATGCAGAAATTTCATGATACTAAGATTTATCCTAACAGTTCACAAAACTTTGCGAACTCGGCATGAAATTTGCGAACCAATTTGTGAATACGTTTTATTATTATTTTTATTTCGTCCCATTGAAACAATCATGTATTAAAAAAAAAGTAGTAAATAAATTTAACAATTGATAATATATAACAACAGTCATATGTACATGACAAAAACAAAGAACAAGAAAAAAGATCGATAAACAAACAATAAATTAAAATTTGTTTGAATGTATAACATGATTAAACAGCAATTTCTTAAAATGAGTACATACTATTTTGCAACTATCATCTGGGCATATTATTGCTAGTTTTCTAATATTAAATGGCAATTCATTCCAGGTTGTAAAAGTATTGTAAGGAAAGCGATTTCTGTAATGATTAGGCAAATCATATGTTGGTACAATTTTGAAACGTTTAGAAGATCGTATTAATGGTGATATTGATGTATAATTATTAACAAAGCTGAGTGGGTGGTTTTAATTATCAAGTAACTAGTAAACCTTGTGCAGTTTACAATATTACCCATATTTTTGCAACCCGCACAAACGGCTTGTTTTTTATTAATTTATATAATACAATTTTAATTAAAATTGCGTTTTTAATTTTTTATTTTTGCACGGAAATAAATTATCTGACGTAAATATCTTATAACTTTCCATAAAAGATAAAAATAAATTTAAATTGGCAAGTTTTAGAAGATGATTTGAAAAAAGTAATTTGTAAAAAAAAAATTACCTGTCTTCCCACCTGTCTTAATCATGAAACATGAAATCAAATCTTCCGGGAAAAGGTAGTGTAATTAATATGTAAATCTTCTTTAAAAATACAGTCCCGATATCTTAATGAAAAAGTTTTCGAATTTTTCGAAAAAAAAATGTAAATTATGTTTCAAAACTATGATTTCTATCTAAAACTTCTAAATTGTCGCAATACCATCAAAAAATTGAAATTTTAAAAATTTACTTCGTTAAAAGTGAGATGTTTAATTCGATACCTTGTTTTCTTCATAAAAAAAAAATCACCAAAGAATAAAATATAAAAAAAAAAAATTTCAATTTCAATTGGAAACTCAATTTTTGCAAATCTTCGCGCGAAACCAACAATTTCGGAACAATCTAGTATCAGGTAGCAAACGTCATCTTTTTTGCTGACATAGATGAAGACCTTCGCTAACATTCTAACGATGTCAAAGACTTCATTTTCGACAGAAGGAAAAGGGTGCGTAAGAAAAGAAATCGAAATCACTGGGAACCAATGTCCATAAAGAAATCATGTCACTTTCGCTTAGAGCTTCGACAATTGGAGAAAAAGGGATAAGTTTCCTAAGGTACTACTTTACGAGACTTGCTCCCCATCGAGAAGTAGTGGGAACAGAAGGAAATCGGCATTGATTGAGAGGTGTAGAGAGAGAGAGAGAGGGGAGAAGTAAATTTGAAGGGTATGGAAGAGCATGGAAAAATAGAAAGAAAAAGAAATGGGAATAGGATAGAGTGAGTGAGAGACGAATGATCGAGTGGTCAGGATTTCTCCCGCAGGATGCGATAAGCAGAAAGAAACTCTTCAAGAACTGACACTCGTGTATCAGTGGTCATAATTTCGAAAGAGAATGAAAAAAAAAAGTAGAAATAAGAAGACTCTGCCTCCCCCCCCCCTTTATACTCCTTTCCTGTCGCTAACCCTTGCTGCTGACCTGGATAGAGGTGAAATTAGCTCCGAGAAGGAAAATTGCTTTCGAGATGTGAACTGGAACCATTTCCACAAGCCCAACTTATTTCGCAGAAGCACAGCTGTAAAAGCCATCTCAGGGTTATACTACTCTATCCTACGAGTAGAGTGGGTACTTGAAAAGAAAAAAATAAACTTTTTTTTCCTATATGTACACCGCTATACGCCATATAGTAGTCTTTCCAATTCTAATCCGGTAAAAAGAAAGTATATGATCAAATCAAATATGAAACGCAAAATGAATATGTTACTCAAAAAAACCCAAAGCTGAACTACAATTCTGAAAAGTACGTTTTTTTACAGAAAAAGTGAGACGTCCTAGTTATCAATTAATATTAATTAAAGTGATAAATTCTCTAAAAACGTCCTAACACATGCAAATTTCAGGTATGGCAATTTGAGCTATTTGTGACAATCAGCTAAAGCGTCAGTTTTCAATGTTTGAGGGAAGCTAACGTCACAGTTTTCAACTAATTACGTAAGTTGTCATACTTACAATTGCGTATGGAGCATTTCGTTGAAAACGTGCTGATTCTCAGTGCAAAACGCACGTTTACAAGTTATTTGCTTCAAAACATTGTTATTTGCGAATTCAGTGCCAATAACTTGTTTTGTAGAGTTTTGTTGAAAAGCTGCCTTTAAACAAGATAAATTGATGAATGCAATAACCGGATTTAAATTATAATTTTTTTTTTCTTAAATCGAATTTTTTTAAGAGTAAAAACGTCTTAAGCAAGTTTAATGTTATTATTCGATACTTAGTATCAAGAATGTCATTGTAATTTTAAATAAAATTAGTAAAATTAGTATAAAGCGTTTATCAAGTAAATAAACAGATCGATGAGTGTTTAAACAGATTGCAAATTCTTAGATTTCCCTGTCAGACGCAATTTTTAGTGTAGAAAATCAAGCAATTTGAAAATCACTGTGACTTCAGATTCATGCCAAACCGAGGAAAATTGTTTGTTAAAAGCTGACGTCACAATGGTTATCAAATTGTTGACGTGTCACGCCAAAAACTGCTTGTGACAGGGGTCTTTAAAATTTATGAAAAATTATTTTATTTGAAGAAAAAAACATCGCAGGTTTCATTGTTTCTTTCAGAGTTATTGTTAGAATCGCGTAATCAGTATAAAGTAATGAATCGTATTAAGCAGGATTGTATTACATTATGTTTGACCAGCATTTAAATTTTAAAAAACCTTTTGGGAACCAAACTTATGAAGTGGAAAAACAGCTTAATTCATAGTTTGGAGTTAAATTTTAGCTGAATAATTAACTCAATCTTAAATCTTTGTTTTAGTTAAATTAAAATGTTTTAATTATTATGTAAAATCAGTATGAATTAATGAATTCTACTAAACGGGAAATTTTATAAATTTTTTCTTTGAAAGCAAATTTTTGTGACCAAACTTTTTAAATGAAAAAAAAAACGTATTAAACAAACTTAACTTTTCTTCGGACCATCAAATTATTTTACAGTTAATTTTAATGAATAAGTGTACTTACAACAACCATAACAAACACGTTCAACTACTAAAGAAATGATATAAAATACCCTCCAAACACTCGGAAAAAAAAGCGAAAATACATTACTTTTAAAACTAAGAAAAAAAATTCTCTCATTATGTTCTACAAAAAAAGCCTATAAAAATGTAGTTTTTCTATAGTCGACCATTAAAAATCTTTCCACTACTCCTCAAACCCTTTTTTTCTTAGAAGTTGGAGTTCTTGACAATAGTAGCACGATTTTTACCTTCATTCCGCAAAGGACGTGACGTACACGTTTCTTAGCACGCATAAATCAATCGTACATTTCCAACACAAAACCTTAATGCAGAAAAAAAAAAGCTAAAAACTGCTTCATAATAAAATAATAGCGTCGGATTTCGTGACAAGTAAAATAGAAATTATGACTCTCAGTAGGTACCCCGTCAAACAAAAAACTGCCAAAAAAAATTCGACATTCTTTTTTTTCTCACTATTACATTTTTTCACGTCTTTGTTTGGCCATTGATGTGCCTGCGTGAGCCAATGAACATGAAGTAAAAGCAAAGCAACAGCAACACCACTTGTGTCGTGTCGACCTGCACAAAAGAAGAAAAAGTATAAAAAAGAACCAAAAGTTAGAATAGGCAAAAAAAGAAGTCTTTCTTAAGATCGATCGAGTAGACAATCTCGGTCACTTGCAAGAACGTTACACACCATAGCAATTGGAAAGGAAAAGAAAAAAAAGTTCACATGTGTGTGGGGGTAGAGAAAAAGTTGTATAGTGCGATATAGAAGAAACGGGGGAGGTGAAAGAAAATGTGAACAACCCATTGGACGAGGTCACTGCATGAAAATTGGCAAGTTATGAGCGATTTTATAGCGCATAACAGCAGGGTGTTACTGGGTTCCAATGTCCCTGTGACCAGGCGACTTTTCCTTTTATTCGCCCCAAAGACAATTCTATGCAGGAGAGTCCTGTGATGATTTATCGATTACATCTTTCTAAGAAAAACGGATGGCGAAAAAAAGAAAACGTTGATGGAACTTTCCTCTTCACTACTCTTCCTCAATTCCGCTATGGCGCAGTACTAGATATTTACTATAATCCCTTTAAAGTTCTAACCTATTCTTTAGAGGGACACAAAAGACACACAAAATCCGACGACAAACTAATGACGTTGAATGACTAAATAAGTCATTGGATTTGAAGATCCGGTTAAAAATTCAAAAGGCTATATATGTGGGTTTTTTTCTCTTCTTTTTCAAAGAACAACTTTTGATGAAAAGTTTTCCAAATGTAGATCCCAATTAAGCTTCAAACATTTTTCCACTAAAAGAAATTAATAAATGATTTAATACCCGAACAACGTTAAGTGGATTACTATTCCGCCTATTAATCCACCAACCTGTAATATGAAGAATTATGACATTATAATTTAATCCTATAGTTCAAATCGATAAATTGTCAATATTAAAGTAATTCACGAGTATTATCAGTATTAATATTATTGTGCTCTGCTATTGTCGGGCAATGTCTGTGTTGGTGATATTTTCAAATAATCGAAAATATGACATCATTATCTAGGCAATTTCGTATATAATAAACTGCTTTGTGTGGTTGTTTGTGACTATGTAGTGATGGAGAAACTAGAAACCACTGAACCTATTAAGTGACAATTTCATGGTTATATTTTTTATTCTTCTAGGAGTGTCATAATCCTTTGAGAAATCAGATACGACACTCAATCAGAAAACTAATTGAAGTTAGACTTATTGATGCACTTCAATACATTTACACAAGCTAACATCAAAGTTAACATTTGTATAACATAAAATAATTAAATTTACATTGTTAGACTTATTGATGCACTTCAGTTCATTTATGCAAGCCAACGAAAGCTAAATTCTTTTAAGTAAACTAACACCACTAATCACTATTTTATTTATATTTAATTATGACAAAATATTGCAATAATAAATATGTTTATAATTGATTTGTTTAATAGCCTTAATAATTTTGCACAATCATTACGTGTAAGATTACGTGTCGTTGACTTGGTTTGTTTCCTATAATTTATATTATTAAATAGTATTTTTTCTTCAAATCTAGCAATTTAATTACTTACAATCGTACGAAGAACAACAATAATTACAATAGCGTGAGAAACACTCGAAGCGTACTTAAAAACGATTTCTAAACTGAAAATAAAAACGAAGATAAAAATCTTGTAGTCGTTATTGACCAGTAGCAAGAAGCATCAGTTTAAACAACATAGCTAACAGCTATGCTCCAAAAAGTTAAACAGCAACCAAGTATAGATGACCTACTTATTTTGTCTTCTACCACCCGACATTATTTTTTTTCAGCCCCCAAAATAATTAGTGTTACGTGCGACGTGAGATTACATGACTGATAAAGAAAGACACTCGAAACCAACAAAAGACACTGTTAACGTCGAAATCGAAGCCGTACGACAAAACAGCTGCTTCATCATCGTCATCAAGAAAAAATACTATATATGTGGGTGGGGGAGGAAAAACTCTAGTAATGAAGCATGCAATGGATTTTCTGATTGCAAAGACTTCTTAGTGTAAATAGAGAATGTAACCATTCCACGTGCAGAGGACCGAGTGCAAACTCAATCATTTCTGAACGTTGCCTGCAGCTGATGAATCACTTCCACTCCATCCGCTAAGAGCAGTTCCCAGGCAACACACGCGAATTGACTAGTTACCCACTCCTACTGTTGGATACCCCTTTCCATGATATTAAATTCTGCGAAATCGGATGTACAGTATGGAATATCACACGCCCATCTAATTTGTAAAACATTTTCCGAATCATCAAAATGATGTGATCAGGTTACCTTCCCGATAATGTGATTCTCAATCGAAACTCACAAAAAACAATTCTTTACATTATTAGTCGAAAACTCATTTAGCTATTTCACTATCGTGATTTTGTTTGTAATTTCTGGGCGGAAGATAATTTTTCACTAAAAATCAATTCCGTGATGAAAGTTGAACGTTGTGTTAAATATTTACGAGTAAACGAAATTTTTACGAGTGCGAATGGAATATGTTAAAGTAATAGAAAAGGTTTAAAAATGGATCCTGGGGGTTAAGTCTATCGTCGGATGTGCTTAAAACTTCGCATGTGTCCGCAAAGATTTTCGTCGGAAAGTTTTATCGACTGTGCAGATTATACACGTCAGCAACAGGAGTCATTAACGAGAATCATGTCATAAAACTGAAACTACAAATTACTCATAAACTGACACCACTGGTAAATTGCAAATTAGGAAACACTGTAATTTGGCGATAAACGTCCTCGACCCCTTTCATCAACACCATTTCCACAATAATAACGAATGACGCCTTCATTTTTAATGACTAAAAACACGCAAATACCTCAATATGTGCCGGTTTGTCAGGCGACCAAATAAAAGACTACAAATCATATTAAACACGCTTAAGTTCAATTAAACTCTAATTAAGCAAATAATATAATTTCTTAATTATGTTAATAGCCATATTCAAATTTTATAATATCACTGTGCGACCTGTTTTTAGTATTAAAAAATTGAAACGCCTGGTGTAAAAGAGTGTTAGATAACATTTTTGTCAAAAATGATCTAGCAACATTTTCGAACGTGTTAGGCCCTAGATGCAATTTTATCTTCCTAATGCATAATTTTGAACAAAACAACAATATTTGCAAAGGTATTAGTGCAAGAAATGAGTAGTGACACATAGACAGCAAAGCAAGTTCAGTTCTTTAAATGCGTTTTCCTCGAAATTGTAAAACTGACACTTAACACCTTTTTACACCAGGCCCTTCAATTATTATTTAACATAACATTTTGTTAGGTTGATAGTGGTCGTCCGGTTGTTGCATTTGAGTACCACCGAGCTATGCTTCTGGAATACCATCAAATATTGCTGTTTTTAAACTAAAAATAAGTTAATGGCAAATGGTTTTTAATCAACAGCAGCGCTGTCAATTAAGATTAAAAGAAATTCATGTCAACTGTATACAGTATTTATAGAAGAAAAATGAACAGGTTATGCAAAAAGAAATTGTTAACTTTAGTTGATAGGTTTCAAGTTACGAGCTAATTGAAAAATGCATTACGCCGTTATTCCAAATGCCATGCTAATTTATAAATGTATCTACGCCGTTTTTCCAAATATCAGTATTTCATTGTTTTGAAAGTGAAGCAAGCAAAAAGTGAAGCGACAAAAAGAAAGAAATTACAAAAAAATCAAACATTTTACAATAGTCGCGTTCTTGGTCCCAAAAGTCCGAAAGTAAAAATGTACGCAATCCAATGCCTTTATGCTGTGAACTGGTCTAAAACTATTCAATTTATGCGTTTCAAGGAATAACGGAATAAGTGTCTTCACACCGTTGTTCCACCCAACTCCTCGATTTTATAACATATTTTCACGTTTTAAAAACTAAAATTGTAACATTGTTCTTTATTGTTGAAATAAAAATTAAAAAACGTCACGTGAAAAGACTGAATTCCCTAGTGACGACTTTGTAAACTATTTAACACATTTTCTGTTGAATCTTTCTATTAACGATGTCATTAGGCTTCGAGGAATAAAAAATTCCATTTGTAGATCAACACAACTCGCTTTTTATTAATTATTTCACGGTATAATTCCCCTTCAATTTCTTTGAAAAATAAATTAAATAAATCAACACATTTCCACTCGCGTCACCCTCTCCCCCCTACTTTCTCTCTGTCCTATTCTCATTCCCTTCCCAGTTTCAATTGGAATTAACACAAACAGATTAAAAGGAAGACAATGCAATCATTGCAATGCAAATTTACTATGGGCTCTCACAGGAGAGTCAAATTTAATCTTGCAAGAACACCGTGGGGAATGGTGAACGAAGATATTTCTCTCATCAGTTCTTTCTTCCCACCTTCTTGTTCTCTCTTTAAAATTCAATGCAATGATGCAAAGATTAATCCTTTAACGCACCAAATTTCTCCACCTTTTCGTGTTAAAAAGTGGCGAATCCCGCGAGATGATAAGAAAGATTTATTACCTTCGCAACTTCACTGTCGAGTTGATAACAAGTGATGCTAATCTCAAACCCTCCTATAATTTATTTTATCAGTACTAACCTAAAAAAATTTTTTGTTCTTCCTAGCTCACCTAAAAATTTATCGCCTTAAAACACAACGTTTGTCTTTTCGACAGAATCCTCTTTTATTTTTTTTTTGTCTTTCAACTATTTTTCTAAAATAAAAGTAAAAAATTATTTTGCCAAAGGATATTGTTGCCAAATATATCACACTTTTTATACACCTAGAAACAAAATATCTCTAAATCATGGTTATAATGCTTCTTTATCTGCCTCTAATAACTTTGGAAATATTTTTCCGATACGTTTCTAAAAAAACAAAAATACCATACATCTCAAAAACCAACAACAAAACAAAAACAACTTGAAAAAATCGTTTTATGATAAATATCATAGATTAACAATAGATAAATCAATAATATTATACTTTTATGTACATGTTATCAGCAATGTATAAAATCTAGGCGTTGTATAAATGCCTAGCTTCTTTTGGCAAAGTATGAAATAACTTCTTGTATACTACTATTTAGGTTGGTCAAGGTTAGTTCGGTTTGGTTGTAATGTGCATTGACATCGTTTTCTATAGAACAAATTTGAGTCCAACATTAGGCCTAGATCTTATCTAAACTCTTTGAATCTTTCTAAATCTTTGCTTAATGTAACTTTTGAATTTCACTAGTTGTATGCCCGTCAAAAATTAAGGGAAGCAATTGATTCGATTGAAGGACCTGGTGTAAAACGGTGTTATGTAACATTTTTGTCAAAAATGACCGAGAAGTACTTTCAAATGAAATTCTACCTTCGTAACGCATAATTCTGAGCAAAACAACGATATGTGCAAATATATTAATGCAAGAAGTACGAAATAGTTTATAGACATCAAAACAAGTTGAGATCTTTAAACACGATTTCCTCGAAAATGTAAAAATGTTAACACCTTTTTTTCACCAAGATTCGATTCATAATCATAATTCGTTGATTTAACTCATGTTACTTCGCAACATTCAATACATATATATACAGTATGTAGGTTACTTAATTTTTATAATAAACTCATTTAGTAGATTTGTAACTTTGTAACTAGGTCAGTATATTTACTATTTGTTTACTTATTGTATGACAAAAAATTGTAATTTCTAAAAAAAAAAATAGCTTTAAGAAACAAAAAATAACCGATAACTTATGACATTTGTCATGTTTACTATAAACAAGCTATCTCAAAATCTTTACCCAACAATTTTTTTTATCCATTCTTTTATCAGGTGATTCTTGGGAAATAGAATTTCTTTCTTACCGAGACACCTTTACTTACAAATCCAGCACACAAAAAATTCA
>JAQIWH010001999.1:0-27221 GCA_034695005.1 Cryptops parisi
ACTTAAATGGGCAGTTTGAAATGGGGGCCTACATTTTCCAGCTGGCCTGGGCCTATTACTGGCTCTGCACGGCCCTGGGTTCACAACGTCAGTTTTACATCATCGTTAAACGAGTGTGGGGTTTTTGAAGTCAAAAATTTAAGAAGCAAAGTTTTTCCTTTCGTTCGATTCCAATCCTTCGAGCAAAGTAGGTCGCTGATGAATAATTTATTAACCTATCGAGTTTTTAAACGCATGCAATTGCAACGATACGATATAGAAGAAAAATTAAAGAAGAATATAAAAAAACATGGAAGACATGAACCTTAATCAAGTAAGCATATATTTATGTATTTAAAAAAAAAAATTTTATTAAAAAAAAATAATAAGAAAGAAAAGTTTTAAGTGTATAAAAATCTCAATGCCACCTTCTCACTTTCTTAACTACTACTGTTCGAATGAAACATCTTGGACTAAAAGAGTACAAGAAAAAAAAATATAACCAAGAAAAAAACGATGATTTTGCATTTTCGGTTAGTAAACAGCAGCGTTTTAATTAGTAACCTTGAGTTCTTTGCATGTTGGAGAATTTAACTACTACTCAAGAGACAAGGAAAAAATATATACAGTATATATATATATAATCATTAAAAGTGTTGGTGAAAAGCATTGTTGTCATTCGTCTTCTTGTCAAAGCTGTTGACTTCGAAAAACTTGAAAACGATTAGATGACTAATTACATTAGCCACAAATTGTGAAAGATTACTTCTTAATTGAGACTGAGAGCTCTGAAATGACGAGGAAAATTAGAGATCGGCAACTTGAAAAATGCCATTTTTCATTGTCAGTTAAACATGGCTGCCACGACGTTTAATGTTTCATCGGCCTACAGTCCACTAGCGACAAAATTTAAATCCTGAAAAACCTGTCCGTGTTGTAACAAAAAAAAAATAATAAGCTTCAAAACTCATTACAAATTTTATTGATTAGCTACAGCCTCTCTAAATTGGACCCTATTTACACTATGATATCGAATAAAAAAAAATACAATCTGAAACAAGCTGAAAACATAAAATAACCTGAAACACTATGAACTTTTGTTGTTGAAAACTATGTATTTCGATTTATTATTTATTTATTTATTTATTTATTTATTTACAATTTAACGTCCAACAGTGAAAAAAATACATTAACAATTATGATGTTTAAACTGTGGTTATGTTCGAGTTTCAGTGCAGCGATCGATACCACTAACAAATCCTCCGAAGTTATATTGAAACAGTGTAGTCTGCTATAAATTATAATTAATGTAGAGTTAAAATTTTAATTGATATATATAACAATTTGTTTATAATTTATATAACAATTTGTTACATAATTTATCGTCATTAAAATTATGGTTATTGTGAACAATATTGAAGGCCACTTAAATTTGTAAAGAATAATTTATTTTGTTAATGTATTTTGACCCTATTGCACAGGGTGACACAAGTGCAACGCTTCGCTTATCATTTATAATTTATTAATTTGAACTATACCACACAGCCGAAGCCAATAAGTGTGGTTTTACAATACAGAAAGAAACGGGAGAACCCTAAGAAAACCTGTGACCATGGTGCCACACCTTCAATTGAATTCACGTAGACAAGTGGGATTCGATTCCGGTACGTCTCGGACCAGAAGTGAGACCTTAACCACAAGGCCATCAAGAGCCCCAATAATAAGCTTTCACGCTTATTGATGAAGCAATTTTTCTACCACCAAAAATTTTTCCAGTATTCGACCTTTATCAATTCCTCGCTTAATACGAGTTTCGAGTGTTAATGAAAAATGACGTATAAACCACAGTTAAATGGAAAACATTGGCACAAACAGCACCAAACTAAAAACAGCAAAACAAAGCTACACAGTTTTTCAACATCCATAAATTGAAAATTCCCTTATTACCGAATATGAATCACCCTGTATAAATTGATAATTTCAAAGTCTCAATGAACGTGTGCTAGTCACTCTGGTGGAGCGTGTCGAGTATACGTTCGCTGACATTGGCGATCAATTGGCTCAAGACCAGGGACTCGAAGAGATGATTAAAAAAAATAAAACTATGTCAAACGGAGCGTGGCAAGTGGTCGTGTTGATCAATGTCAAGTTTGCGTTGTGTCGTTTGTTTGGAATAGTAACAGCAACAAACGACTTTGATGATGACGACTAAGTGACTAAATGACGACGACGACGAGTAGTCGACCGTGAACGAAAAGACGCTTTTTCTGCATGTTGTTGTTCTTGCTGCTTTGGTTGTCGTGTCGCGTGCTTGGCGCGACGCACTCCTTTGGCGCCATTCCAATAATGGCACGTGGTCCTTACGTTTGTGCACCTGCCAAAAAGGTCACCGGGACACCACCACCGTCGATCGAACAGCCGAGCACGAGGAAGCGACACCTGACGGCCTCCGTCATTCACTTTTCTTTTTCTTCTTCTAACGTCGTTGTCGTATAAGACTAACTAGTAGTTAAAAACCACCAGAAGATTTTGACAATCGAACTTAGTAGGGAAGCGACACGAACTTCCACTCGTGGGTGGGCTAGCTATTATTGAGCTTTTATAACTACACAATACTATGGACATGCGACTTAATACCTTAGATGAAAGATACTATTATATTGCACAGTAGAACGTCGATTATCCGAACGTCGGTTATGCAACGACCAGTTATCCGAAGAGCAATGATCGAGTAGATGTGGAGAAATTTATTTAAAAAGGTACGCTATGTTGTGAATCCAAGAGGCTGGTGTTCTGAACATGTTTATTTTACTTTCCTACGGTTAAAAAAATGCTAAAGCAAAAGCGAACATACCCTTGAAAGACACATTTACAATAACTTAAAAGCAAGGAAAACTTGATGGTTTTTTGAAAGTCGGTAGAACAGATATGTACGCAATAAAACATGTATGCGGATATGGTACTGTATTTGTAAACACAAAAAAACGAATTTTATTTTCATATATGTACATAAACTTCTAAAGTCCGATCGTACGAACAAATCGGTTTTATGAACAACTATGCCCCCAATTAGTTCAGATTATCGACGTTCTACTGTATTATCACTCGTATTTGTTCCAATAATAGCTATTTCACGTCAATAATGGTGTCTCTGTAATGTTCCAATAGTGTTCTTGTCCATTACAACATATACATTATAAAACTTTGGCAACACAGTGGAAGGTAGGTAGTAGTTTTTTACAAGGGCACCGACTGGCCATACCGCTGTCATTTGGCCCTCAGACTTTAAACCGGAAAGTACAGGAATGATCATGAGGTGATGAAATATAGAATAGGGTTTTATAAAACTGGAGGTAACAGGAGAACCCCGAGAAAACCTGCCCCCGAGGTGTCAGACCCCAAATTAAATTCACATGGCACGGGTGGGAGGTGAACCCAAGCCACTACCGCCAGAGGTAAACACCAGGCCACTACGGAGCCTAACACAGTGTTTATAATGATTACTTCGGGACTAGTGCTTTTTGATAACATCAACTGGCTGATAACATTAACCGATTGATAAAAAAAATTAAATAATTTGTTGAGACCGATTAACTATGATAACAATAGCCGATTGATCACATTATCCGTGATTATAATAACCAAATTCCACTATATCTTAAAAATAAACAACCGGAAGTGTTGAAAAATTGAGTGTTGAAAGATTGAAAAGTTTGAAAGTACGTGAGTAATGGATCAAACTGATATAGCAAATCATCCTATACAAAACTGTTGTTCACACTGTATTTATAACAAGGCCTAGAAAATCTGAACGAAAGTAATGTTAATGCAAACAAAACTTGTTACAAAAACAGTAACCGAACGTTCCATTTTGGTTTAATCACACTTTGCTTTACGAAACGTAACTTATTTCACTTCAACTTCACTGTGATTAAGTAGCCTCTAAACTTCTCATCTTAATCTTTGACGTTGGAAAATTCGAAGTTTTAATCAAACAGTGGTTAAATCTTTCAAATTAAATCTTGCAGTGATTTTAATACTTTTATTAACGAGTCATTAACTAGAACTACCGGTACCTATTCTACCATTGAAGCTGCCAAGCCCATTAAATTGCTACACTAAAAGTAATGTCTTAATGCAAACTTCTTCAGTCGAATAAAACGAGTTGACAACTTGTTTCATCCTGTCAACTTTCAGCTTACTTGCATCAAATAATTCAACGCTAAAGTGATAAAGTATTCAACTTTATTGTACTGTGTAAGTTATTATTGCATAGTCGCAGAAAAGATTTGAAGCATACACTGTATAAACATTAACGCCCAAAAAGTATATCCATTTTGCGGAAGTTCCACGTTCATTTCGTTTGTACTTTCAAAGCTTCTTTTCTTTCAAACCTTAATCACCAGAAGACTAATAAATATAAAAGTGCCATAGAACGTTAGACCGAACCTCTGACGTATCTAGTTCATAAAGAAATGTCAGGTTGATGACTCCGTAACAGCTTTTCGGTAACCGTATAAGCCTAGTGAAGAAGACGACAAGACGTAAAACATAATTTCATCAACAACAGAAGCAAAAGAGTTATCCATGACCCGTAGGCGTAAACTGCAAACTTCATACCAGCAGAAATTATTGCCACGCGCTATCATCAACATACTTTATCGCATGACTTTTGAACTCTGGTAGCTTCGAACATAGGCTTCCTTCGTGTACTGCGCAACTGACCCTAGTGACAAATATTTTTACGTAAACTCGGTTTTATCCAACCAAGTATCCAGTTATATCCTACTGAAGTAGTAAACTATTTGGAATTGAGAAAGTAAGCCTTTTTCTCTCTCGGTGTCTCCTTTTCTCCTTGTCTATCTGCACTCGAGGCATTCTAAATCACTTTTATTTCGACCTTCTTTTTTCGGCACGTCATTTTATCTTCTTTTTCATCTTTTGCACGCACTCTCCCTAAAGCAGCTAGTTATAAAAAAGATTCCTAAAAAACAACACCAACTCCTCATACCATGCTGATTTCCCATGTTTTTTTTTCTCTTTCTATACTCCCTCTCTTTTAACTTTTCCTCGGTTGTACTGTCGGTTTTTTTTATACATATATACAGTACTTTTTACTTCTTCTTCTTCTCCCCTATCTTTTCTGTACTCGTTTCCAAGGATGGCTGCTCGTTGTCTTTCCTTAACCTCTGATCTGGAGCTGTTTCGTGCCTGGGGACATCCTGCACCATTTCACATAGTCACATGACTTTTTTGCCGAGGGGAGGACTTTTCTAACCAAAAGGATTGAACACGACACGAAATGAAGAAACAGGTGACAATCGTCACGACTACTTCGAAAAACATCAAAACCGTTGTCCCTCGTTTGTCGTCTACGGAAAACACACGCCTACCTAACATTGTTTTTTTTCTTACCCCCGATGATAATAAATCTATTTGATAGTCCATCGTCGACAACACGAGACACGAGAGTGGTGTGTCATGAAAGTTAGGCTTTACCTACCAACACTTCAACTCCCAACAAGCGCAATTAACGCCGTAATAATTGGTCGCAACTTCACGCCACTCATCTCAATGAGAACTATATGACGATAATGTGAAAAAAAAAATAATGCCGAAGAAGGTCATTTATGCCTCGCAGACGGATAGATCACGAGCATAGATAACGATAAGACGATCATCGATTATGAGGTTAAGTAGATCAAGACCGAACGAACAGTCATCATCATCATCAAAATGAAAGAAATAGTTTTATAGATGGATCGATAATGTCTGACAAGCGATCGATGATAATGACCATCTTAAGATGTGCATTTATCAAAAAAACCAAAAAAAAAAAAACTTATCGAAAGAGAACTGTGAAAACGAACACTTCAATCTGATAAAAACACCTCATCGATATGCATAATGTCGGCGACAATGAGTCTTACCGCGAAGAAGAAAGATGAGGCGTTTCTAAGAAAGAATTACCTCAACTTAGGCCAACACACAAAAAGTCAAAGGTTCAAATTATTTATATTTTAATACTTTCTATAGACAGCAAAAGTAGAATGAGAAAGTAGAATGAAAGCAACAACCAAATAGAAAGAAAACTAGTCTTTGTATTCAGTAATCATTAAACGTTAAAAGTCAACACTTAATATTTCTCACCACGATTACTAAATCTTAAGAAAAGTGACATGATTTCCAATAGTATTATTTATATATACTTTTAACTTCAAATTTACAATTCCCTGCCTTGAAAATCAAACAGGTAAGCAAGAAAAAACAACAAACTCCCAAACTCCTTTGTTGGTTTTTTTTTTTTTTTGCTTACCATATCAATTTGTTAAATAACTCTTTAACTATAAAGTAAGCTTCACGAATGTTAGAATCCAATTAGTCAGAAATGAAAAGTAACCTTACAATTAACCAATCGCGAAAATGCGAACCCGCAAATGCTGAGTTTCCAGCATTTTTGCGCCACACGTTGCGCACACATTATGGAAGAGAAGCTGCAGTTGCAGGAGTGTTCAATTACTTGTGTACCCCGCACAGAATAGCATAATAAAGAAATTTTCTCGCTAAAGCAACAGGGTGTTTGCTTGGGTTGTACCACTTTTTAAATAGCTCATCCGATCAACTTAATAAATACAGAATTACGTAACTATGTGTAAATGATAGTGTAACGATGGAAGATCTACGTTACCATCACATAGTGCTGAAAGTGTCCGCCATCCTGCGAAAGTGTAGTGCAAAAGCTAAAGTGCAAAAATGTTATATTCAGCACTGTATACTGCATTTGGGTGAAGCCCCATGCTGCGCTGCGAACTTAAGTGAGCTGACGCAAGTTAAAGGAAAAGTCGAAGAAAACGCGAAAACAGTCGTTATAGCCGTTCGAGGCCACAACGACACCATCTGCAAAACTCCTACATTTCACGCACCGTTCGAGTGCAGTAATATTTCACATACCATCATGGTCACGACGTTATAACCAATAAAAAAATGGCACATCCCATGCCAAACACCGTGTAGAAACATTCTCTCTTCAAATAACAGCAAATTGCATTGGCTATAATTGCTATATGATATGCATATGCTACTATGAAATGAAGAATAATTTAAACCGTATAACTTAAATTCATCAAAATGAATTAACGAAAACATTGAACAGAAACTATCGCTCAAGTCGTTTCGATGTATTACCTCAATTCTACCCAATAAACATAAAATAACACTTTTTTTAATAATACAACTCATCAATAAACGAAATTTACCACTGGTTGTTGACAACGCCACCGTTAGCCAAAACCTTCAAACTAATTCTCTTTTTAATAAACCGACTAATAGGCAACATTTCGTTTACAGTGAAAGAAACGTGCAGCTCATAGTAAACGCTCCATTAGACTTTCAAATTGAACCAGTTCGTATTGAGATTGTCATAATTTTCCTTTTGGATCACTCCATCTCAATACTAGTTCACCAATAGTTTTCGAGAAGACATTCTTTAACGTACTTGTTTGTTCACAGATAGAAAGTAACGAGTATAATAAGAAAAAAATAAATTAAATCCTCTTAAAATGTCCCATGTTTATTCCAAGGAAAATAGTTTGTGACTAGAGACATAGAAAAGGTTTACGTTCTTATCATGGAAATGGTCACTAATGAACCGAAGTGTGACATGGATCAGTAATAAAAAAAATTGGACAATCGACTTCATTATAACTTGATCGAGTCGTGTATCCTAATTACATCTTTTTCTCTAATGATGGCCGTCATATTTTATTTTTTTTTTGCGGAAATAAACACTCAACCCTTATTATTCGTTTCAATTTTTAGAGAAAGAATGTGTTTAAATTATTCAATGAACTATTAAGAATAGTATGCGTGATTCAACTTCATAAATCGAAGTCATGAAATTAAGACAGGACTTTTACGTTGTACTAAAAGAAATGAACACGTGTCGCCAACTAGGTTTATAGTTAACGCCATAACCAGTCACGTACAGATTTTTTTTCCCCAGTCACTTGGTGAGACTTCTTGTCTTTAAAAATAGTACCAAGGAAATGATGAGCGCCAATTTTAAAACGGAATTGTCACTCTACTACACCAAAAATGAATTACCAATCATACCTTGCAACTTGAAATTGCAAAATTAAAGAATACAGTATACTTTAATCACTCAATTAATGCAAAGATTAAATCGAAAATCGTTTGGCGGAACATTTGACGTAAATTCGAAAATGGCAGATGGAATCCGGTTATTGTAGTCACTTTGGAACTAGTGATTTTAGATAGAAATAACCAGCTGATAACATTGAACTGTGGACGAAAAATAGTAAACAGTTGTTTTGGGAACAACTGATTATAATAACGAAATCCGATTAATAACATTATCCGTGATTATGATAACCGGATTTTACTGTATTGAAATTTCCATGAAGTGGCAAAACTTCAGGGTTCAAACACTTGTTCACCACTGCATTACATCGCGTAATAACAAATCCTTTTTTCTCACATATAACGAGCATCTGGATAATTTTTCAACTCCCATATTAGCAAAATCGCATATGAGAAACTCAAATAAAACTTCCTGTGTTTACAAAAAAACAAAACAAAAAAATCCGACATTTTGTTTCAAAATCGATTCATGGGTTAACGCGCACTTTTGATATTCATTTGACTTGTGACATTCTAACACCTCGATATAATTAACTTTTTAACCAACACTTTTTTTTTTAATTATAATAACACACGTGTTGCATGTCGCCACAAGATGATGAAGATGACTTCCTGTAGCGTGCTGCCAACCTTCATTAACGGATCATTAGTCGCCATTAAATTTACCAACAACACCTACGCAACCACGGCATGACCTACATCATTGAACTAAAACCAACCAATCATTATTTGGAACGAAAAAGTAACTTTTACCATCCCTTTTCCCTTCAAGGTCCCCCCTCTCTATCCATGATAGTTTCCTAACTTAATAAAGTACAGGTCCTCGCAAGAATTTCCTGTGGGTTTTTGAAATATCTCAAATAATATAGCAATTTTTTTTATTATTGTAATGCAAAAAAAAAGTTGGCAATTTCAACAGTTTCTCCCTCTGCTTTCCAAAATTAAAGATCAGAGATAACATATAGGCCCTACTAGACACGTAGACCGTTGTACAGAGTGTCCATATCTGAATGCACAACAAAATCATTTCGGGATATTTAAAAATTGAAGGACATGGTGTAAAAGAATATTAAGTAACGTTTTTATAATTTCGAGACAAATGTGTTTAAATAAAGATCTAAACTTGCCTTGCTCTCTATATGGGCTACTTCACACTTTTTGCACGAATATATTTGCAAGTATTGTGTTTTGCTCAAAACTTATTCAATTATTTCATAAAAAAGTTTGTTTGTCACCTACAGTAACATTTCACTATCTGCTGACCAAGGAGATGAGAGTCCGTAACATGTTCAAGAAAATTCATTATAAATTTATACGTAAAAAAAATAAAAATAATAGAACATTCATAAAGTTACCTATAATGATAAATTAAAATTCACTCTCACTATTTAATTTGCAAGTACTTTATACTACAACTCAGAAAGAGTTGGCCAACGACTTTACAACAAAAATCGTTAGGCCTACTTGGTCACCACAACAACTCACTTTGACAGTGTCATGCGTACAATATTTTCCCACAGTAAAAAGCCTTCCTGGAAAGATGACCAATGGCCTTCCTGTTTTTCAGGGTACGCCACCAGGAACTCCCAATCTCATTTTTCCAAATGGTCCTCGAAATTTTTTCCAAAGAAAAAAAAATAACTAACCCATTTTTTTTAATGGACTCGAGTAAGCTCGTTAGCACTTGGCATCGGAACAGTGTTTAGGTCTTGTTGTGCTACTCACGCATGTGCAGCCGACGTTACTAGGTTGCTAAGTGTTGAGAAAGCTTTGTCTTTGACGACAACGACCTCGACGCCGCCATGACCTTTCAGGTCGCCAAGTTGTTCGAATGTTGTTCTTAATAGTATATAAGACAACGATCCACGTATTTGAACCCTTTCCGCTTCCAGCTGTGGAAGAAGCAAATTTCTGCGAATTTATTAGCCTAATCTTGAACCCAAAGTACCTTTATTAACGTGACAAGTGGAAACCTATCGCGGCACTCTTTCACCACCAAAACAAATTCTTTCCCCCAAGCTACCGAACTCGACGAAGCACGTGGCGTACCACTTCGATGATCCAATCAGTTTTCAACTCCTACACTCTTCTCTGTGTGGGCGACAAAATAATGCCATAAAATTCGACTACCATCATCCTGAAATCGATCATCTTAAACGATAGAGTTAAATCCGGGATTAACACGGGTACATCATCATTATATCCTCTCCAAATAAATCGGTTTCTGTTCAAGATTGACAATCGGATGACAACTCTACTTACACGATTTTGACTTTTGGGCAATAATATCGGAATTTTTATTTACATGATTTTAAAAAAACAACAATATTTTTGTGAACTCAAAGAACCTTGTTAATCGAGTACTAATCTCACTCTCCATTAAACCTTGTAACTACAACGTTACTTTGAATGTGACCTTTTCGCTGTTTCCGCTAGATAACCAACTAACCAACTATAGCCTATGGGATTTCTTAACATCGACAACTTTAAATGCTTGTCATAAACGATGAAGAAGAAGAATGAATAAATCTAACAGACGGTACTCATTAAAATCGAACAGTTCGAACATTTCGATGCAATTTATCACCGGGTTTAACGAGTGCGATACTCCACTTCTGCAGTGAGTGAGAAATGAACGCAACAACTAGTGGGTGGGTACAAAACCATTTGGTCCACATCGACAAACAACTTTTGCACAAAAAAAAAATATATATATATAAAAGACACTAATTTATGTGTTCCTCGACGAATGAAAAGTGTTAGTTTCAAGCTGATGGTAACCTCGACTAGGAAATAAATGAATCAGCTTTGCACAAACCAAGACTGTAAGTGGAATACCAATTGGACGAAACATCTTTTCTACCAATCCAAAAGTACAACAAAAAAAATATATATATAACATTTTTATAATTTATTTTTTTCACAAAACAAAAAACAATTTGAAATCACAGCTATACGCAAGATGAGAAAGAATAAATCGTCATTTAAAGTTATTACAACACACTAAAAAAAAGTGAAGAATTTGGTGAACCAATTCTAAAGTACTGTATATTGTATTCCACGTATTTTTGTTTGTTAGTTTTCAAATGAAAAAAAATATTTATATGACTTATTTGTCAAAGTCAAGAATAGTGAGTGACACGTCAATACGTCTGTCAACAACAACGTCTTTAAAGCTACAATTTTAAATAATTTCCAGACGATATTCCCTTTAAAGAAACCAATAAAATCCTCTACAGGAAGTCTCGTTATTATTGACGTGTTACAAAGTTAGACGAGGTTAACTACGTGTTAACTATCGCCGCCTGTCCACACACTCACTCCCCTCACAAACTCAAAAAAAAAAAATCGACAGCTTCACCAATAAAATGACGCCAAACCATAAAAATAAGGATGTAGGCCTAAATACAAGTTTAAAAAAAATTCCAATTTCATATAATATATTTAAAAAAAAATGGATATAAAAACCGATTTCAAATATCAATATAAGACGAGTAATTTTTATAGTCGCTGAGAGCTTAACACTATAAATCATTTCTCATTATAAGCTATGTTAATCACTTATATCAATGTATCAAATAAAACAAATAAAAATAAATTAGAAAATCGACTACCTACGGCGATTTTTATCGTTTTTATCACTGGTTTTTAAAAAAATCTCTATTCGCGTTTACTTTTTTTCTTTACTGTTAACTTTTATAGTTCTAGCCTTACCAACGGATAACGTGACTGTTTTGGCAATGGTTTCCAACTGTTTTATGAATTTTTGTTTACAGTCGTCATATCACTTAAAACAACGTGATAATAATAAAAAGAAAAAAACAACTATTTTCCCACTCATTCCAAACATCCCATGTATTTCAGATTCTAAATCATTCTAGCGTCTAAATCCAGGCGTTAAATAAACTAAAGAAAGTTGACGTGTATGTTTGTTTTTTAATAGCTAGTTAATCATTAGTTGCTACGTGTTTGGGCCACCTAGCCTCATCCTCCTCTCCTTTGCAACAACGAGTTGAGAATTAACAACCTTTAAGGGTGGCTCGTTTTTGTTTGTTGTTATTTAAGTTCTAACCTGCTAATTAGTGAGGTTTTGGAGGATAGAATTTAAGACCCCAATGTCGAGACCTCATTTGGAACTTTTAAGTATTACTAATTTTTCCACCACCATCATCGTCGTCGTCTTTATTCAGCTTCCTTCTTAACAACAACAACCTTGGTTGCCACTTTTTTACAGCTGTCTCGAGAAATGGTTTTGCCAAAGAAACGAAGAAGAAAAAAAAAATCACCACCTGCGCAACTATTACCATCAACAAAACCATCCAACCACGTGCCAAAGTTGACAATACGCATACTATATATCTCTCTCGTCTTGTCTGTGCCTTCGCTCGAAAGTGAGCTAGTTGCCACTTTACAACAAAAAACCGCTGTCTTGAGTTATCTCTTCTCTTCCACGGATATATCGATATATCGTTATTCTGTGGAAAACTACTCCTCGGAGAGAATGGAGAAGGGGGGGGGAGGGGAGAGTGTAAGATACAGTATTAGATGAACTAGTGACGTGTTCCGGGTGAACCTGTCTCGAACGGAAGTGTGTAGCAGGTGGAATTGGCCACCGATGCTGCCTCAGGTGACAACTACCTTGGGTCAGGTGGAAGCAGATGAAGAAGAAGACGAAGACGACGATGAGGGTGAATTAGCACACTTACGAATGATCCTCGAGCCACAACAAATCCCACTTTTCACCATTCGCAATCCTACATGTAGGCCAAAATACACGCGCGTTATGAGCTATGACCATTCAAGGACAATGTTTATAAGTCATAACTACAGAACGTTGAAACATTGCAAATACAACACTTACGACATAGCCACTTTTTTCGGTGACCATTGTTAATTTGGACGATTTTCAATTCAGGAAATTGATAGTACTATTAAAATGTCTATATTATCGATTGACAACCAATTTTATGATGAATTGAATGACAAAAATGTAAATGGCAGTTGTAGAAATATAGCCGGATCAAAGTTTGAGATGACACTAAACGACAGTTGTATATGACATTAAAAATATACTTTTAATCTGATGATGAGACAACACTTAAAGTAGTATGATGTTAGTGCAATCCGGTTATTGTGATCACTTTGAGACAACTGCTTTTTGATAATAACCGGTTGACAACACAATAGATATAAAATATTAAACAGTATTTTGAAACCGACTAATAATGATAACAATAGCCGGTAGATAAAATTGTCCGAGATTATAATAACCGGATTTCATTGCGTTTCTATGCTAAATGCAATCATCGATGTAAACAGAAACTTTTCATTAATATCTTTCCAATTCTTCCTTCACGTGTCATCATTTTCACAAAATGAACACGACATCGATCAGTCAAAATTATATAGAATTGAATGTTCCCGCGGATTGTGTCTACGTTTCAAACTTCAGTTTTCTGGGATATCGGAAAGTAGATCAAAATAGATTTAACCATAGTATATAAAAGATATACGGTACAGTTAACGTTTAATCTTATACAAAAATATGGCCATAGTATGGGATTTCACGATGCTTACAGTTGTCAACATTTTTATTAACAGCACAGTATATTTTATTTTTATTTTCATTATTTCCGGTTTTTATAGAGAACCGAACCGAAATATTTAAGTTTACTTGGGAAAATTTATATGGCAGTATCAAATAAAGTTAAGACAAGTAAAACGATAATGCACACCATTATAGACCGACCACCGTGGCTTTATATTTCTTTAGAAACGATGAAAAACAGCATGAAAGTTTTAAAGAAAAATATCATCAGCAAGGAAATTTTTTCGTTAAAAATATATTACACGATTTCGGTAATAAAATAAACTCCGTTGACAAATGACTGTTTTAATAAAGCAATTGTACGACACACACACATAGGCCAACCGAGGAAAGTCAACGGAAACCTAACTTGAACATTATGTCTTCACGTGAAATTCTCAGCAGGGAAGCTGGACATCCTCCTCGAATATCCATCATTTCAATATATTTTTTCTTCTTCTTCTTCTTCTTCTTCTTCTTCTTCATCCTTCTCTTTCATTTTTTTATGACAAATTTCTCTCCCCTTTCGCTAAGGCCAAAAAAAATTTATGAATCTTGTAAGGCAATTTTCGCTAAACGCTGTGTGGGAACCAAGATTCAACGTTTTTAACTCACACAAAAGAATGTACTTAAGAACGATGAACTGGACTTATTACAACTCGAGAAATTCACGGGAAATTTGCAATAAACGAGAAATGGAAGAAAGAAGAAAAAGAGTTAAGTATGAAAAGTGTTGACATTTTTCAAAGTAAGTGATGATGAATAAACTTGCTTACGAGGGACGTGTTTTGATATTCGTTTCTATACGTCGAAAGTTTTGCGTACACACACATTCAATTTCAAATCCATTAACGCTGGACGATAAAGTCAAAACTCGTTATTCTAAAGCGTGACGAATGAAGCAAAGGTTAAGAAGTTGTCGATGAACAAAGGTGTAGAAAACCTATAAGATTGGGCTCAACTCGTTTGCAACTTGGATGTGAAAATTTAACGAGGTGCTAGGATACCATTAGCTATTCATTTCATGTCTTTTGATCATCCATTTGTCAGGTAAAACGAGAGAGAAAAAAAATACATACACTTTTTTAAAATATTTTTTCTCAATGATTTGCACGTATCAAGAAAATTAAATTGCATTTGCAGTAACATGCACTTGTCACGAATAAATTCTGGCGTGATCAACTGACTTGAAAATTCCCAAGTGGAAGAATTTGCCATTAGTGGAAATGGACAGGTGGTGGTATAGTGATCGAATTGTAAGATAGTCAAAGTTACAGCTTCAATATCACGTGAACGATACTAATTACAGTCATTATTAGATGATCGCTTTTTTTTTTTTGCTGTTGGATTTGATGTAACACTACAAATTTTACTCCAAAATGTTTCTATTACCCTATCCGATGACGTAATATAATTTAAAACCAATCTTAAACGAGTTTTAAGCATATATTATACAGTATATAACAAAGTTGTATACTGCATATTCTGTAATCCATATATGCTTAATTGTTCAAAAAGAATATAAAGTATACAAGTTATTTCTTCTGATGCCTCCAGACAAACCACTTAATTTGCATAAAATAGGGACTCCGATTGAAATCTGGTGGCGCATTTCGGAACTTTTCGTTGCTATGGCAAAACATTACTTGTAATATTTAATATTATAGTACTACTGTACATGTACAGTAAGTTGCAAGTACGCATTCTAAGAAGTAACGTACTATTTTTTACGTTACTTTTTACTATTTTACGTGTACTCGTCGCCACGTGATTGTTGTGATTCAAGTTTTTCTATGCAATTATATGGTTTATACAATATAATTAAAAAGTTAAAAGGTGAATTCCCTGACGTCAAAAGATCTATTCGGAGAGCTGGAATTAAATTCCCACGCTACATGATAACATTTAATGGCTGCACTTTGACATTAGATTTTACACAATCGGCGTATGTTACTGCTCTAATATGCACTAATCACGCCAAATAAGACAGACATATAGACAGGTTAATTTCCTTCATTCACTCTGTATTTGCGAAAATACTTCCCACAAACGGTTACATAAGACACTTGTTTCGAAGATAAAAACCAAACAATGAATCACCTAATCCAAAGTTGCTTATGTATCCTGTTTTTTTTTTCTCTTCTCATTTTACAAGGTAACCCCCTCTCTCTGATACACACATGTACATGTAACCGTATTTGCAGTTTCCGAAGTGTGTATGGCGGTCGATAGAAGAGGATAAGTTGGATGGATACGGTAAGAGAAAGTAATTGCTCGAGGCCTTCCTCGAGGCAAAAGGTCACAGCACCTGTACGAGCACCTTGCGTTCCCCCACATTCACCTGTCTTCTGCATTTTTTTTCGTTTGGTTTTTTCTTCTATCTGCCTATCTTATCTGCCACCCCCTCCCCACGGCGCGTGCTGGACGCGGACCAAGGCTAAAACGGCGCATGCGCCGTTGGTCGAGCGAACGCTCAAGGGGCAGGTGCATCGACGTCTGCGTCGACGCATTCTTAATGAAAGCGAGAAACCAAAGGGTTTAGAAAGACCAAGAGGGAGAGATAGAAAGGAGAAGAAAAAAATGGAGACATAAGGTGCATTAACGGGACCTGTCTGTCTGTCGAAGGGTTTCTACGAAAAGTGAACCTGCTTCATGATGTATTATACAACACCTGCGCAACGAATGGCCATTTCAACATGCGCCAGCTTTAGACCTATATACGCAAATGATTTGTTGTCGGGTAGATTGTTTATACACATTCGAACTTGCGTCATTACCTAACGACGTTAACGTCTAGGAATCGGGTTGAACGTTGTTTGTTTTTGGTGGGTGACTCTTTTGACTTGACAAAGTTCGAATCTCAAAATAGACATTCGATTAGAAGATTTTGTTTCTAACCCGTTCTTGGAGACATTCCAACCACCTACGTTTTAAGAGTCTGCTTATTGATATTGATACTCTTTCACGGAACTCCCAACGTTCGAGTGGAATAAAAGTTACGTAACAACAAAAGTTAAGCTGCTTTAAAATTGCACAATCCTTCATGGATAATCCTCTTACGACGATAAAATAAGATTTGCGACCAAACCACATGTCTCCATTCCACATTATCAGGAGCAAAAAACCAACCCAATTAAATTAACCAAGTCGAGCGTACATGAATCTTAGTGTTAAACTAAAAAGTTACACGTTAGAGATACTCCTTATTATAACTTTGAGGTTGAAATGATTCGACATCTTGGAGCTCTTTTTTGGTAGGTTTCCGATGACCTATATTTCGCTTTGTTTTGGAGAATATAACGTGTAAATGTGCGTTTCACACTGAGATCTACCCGATTTCACCAAAAAATTTGAAATTAAACTATTTGAAATGAATTCGCTTTGTTTTGCAGAATTTACCATGTAAATGTGCGTTCACAATGAGATCTACACACGGAGCTGAAATTTTGAACATAGGCTGGAGGTGTTGAAATATTTGATTGTATCAAATTTATACGGATCGATGTCCAGTCAATTCTGAGATTTTGTCACACAAAGGGTCCGTTTTTCTTTGAAAAGTGTTTGCTACGATATACTTACATTTTAAGCCATTTCAAGCCACCACACATTGTTGTACATAAAGATAAGATAAAAGTTTTATTACATGCACTTTACTACCTACTTATAGTATACTACTATCTCATTACGTGAGCAGACATTCATTGTTAAGACTAAGAGTATAAAACCGATCCATCCAAATAAACACATTTCGGCCAAAAATACATTTCACGTGTTTGTTTCTGTGATTGAAGGTTTGCCCGGATAACGTTGTATGTTACAAAAATTCAATATTGAGATTATTATGGAAGACTGTGCCTCATACGTATATGGGCCTAGCTAGTGCTGTCGATAGACAAACTCATACCTAGCTAAAACATACATATATCACTTCGAAATTGGGCACCTAATATGTGACAATCAATGTGTTGCTGAATACTTCTTTTTGCCATTTACTCAAAACTATGAATTCTTACATGCATTACATTCTTAAATGCGTTATTCCGGGCAAGCCTTCAATTATGAAGTTGTAAAAGAAGTTAACAAAAACAGTTTTTTTAATCACTTGTTTTAACAAAACCATTTAAAATCAAAATTAACTGTTTCCTAAGACTAATGACAATCATATACTACACAAGCCAAACACCAGAAATAAATAGTGTCCAAGTAACATGAACTGTCTTAAGATACTGCACCTTGATATGGAAATGCGACATTTGGTTCATCGTTCACTCCTTTTCGACTGTCAATTTACTTGGATCATCAATCTTTTTCAGAAGTCAATTTAAACCGTACTTCAGTGGCTACATAGTATCCAATTGATTGTTTCTTTATTCATGATTATTTTGTGAAGAAAGTTGCGAGGAAATAACGTTGTTGCGTAATGCGATCTCTCATTTTCGTCCGATGGGCTACTAGCTACTACTCTCCACCTATAGCTACTACCACTTTTCCAACTGGCACCACGTAGGTGCGAGTAGTGGTCGTAGAGATGGGTGGTTTCCACCTTATGAATGAACCGAAATGAAAAGGTCGCAGCTTCCGCTACTTTACCACCAACTGAACCATCACGATGACGCCCACGCACCTGTCCCCCCTATCCACTAACACACAAGAAAGAGAAACCTGTTCTTGGCTCACCTTACGTGTCCGTAAGACATGATTATACACGTCGCAGATAACGTTGAAACATCGTGCAGGCTTTGTTATTAAAAATGCAGTCGGCTTGTTATTTTATAAAATACTGCTCCAGAACTTCCTACAGTGAAAGTGTTCACGTCGTTTTTATTACGATCTAATAGCTAGTCACGTCTTATAAAAGGTTATCAAACCCATCGTCAAAACATTTCTGCTCTGCATTATCCTTAGTGAGCACATATAACTATGTTTTCTAATCGTAATGGGTTGAAGAACTTCGTGACAAATAACTTAACTTGCAACACTCACAAAAGGATTTTATACAAATACGTACCGGTATATCTATTACGGTATATCAATTATAATTGTTATATATATACCAATATATAACATAAAAAACTTTGTATGCTTTGATTTATGGTTGTTTTAAAAATAAATTAAGTGTTAGACAAGTGATAGGCATGTGTTTTCCCTCTTTTTACTTGTTTTTAACTAACACAAACTAGTGGCTATGAGTATAAATACCAGTTTAGGTTAGTTAAAAAATAAACTTAAAACAATGAGTTAAAAATTGAACGAAACTTGCGAAGCAAGATGAGCTTAGTAATCCATCATTAATCATTTATGATTAATACGTTTTTGTTTGTTATATCTAACATAAGTTGGAACCTATACTCATGTGCTACAACCGGCCTCTCGTTTAACAGAAAAGAACGCAACTAAAAAAAAACACACAAAAAAAGCAACTAAAAATAGATTTGACTTCCCATACCGTGAGACTATGTTAGAAATGCCACATTGACATTAGCATAATATTTTTCCTAGGAACTAGTTGCATTATCACTAGTTAAATCTTCAGTTACTGAACCGGAAGTTGCTGTTGACAACTTAAGGTTAAAATGATTCTCACCTTAATCATGACGATAGTGATTGGTTGAATGATTAGCAACGTTCATACTGTAATTTAACAGGCAAACATTCTCACCAAAATGTAAAGTTTGACACAAGGTTAATTTAAAAAATAACAACTTAAAATATTTAATTTATATTTAATTCTATACTAAGAGTTTTACAATTGAAATTTAATTTGACCTTTAATTTCTAAATTATTTATACTATTAGCACTGTATCAATTGTCATGCAGGTTTAATTATTATAAAATAACATTTATAATCCAATTATAATTTTCTCAGTAAAAACTGAAGCTGCTACGTGTTAAAGCTAATACTACAACAGATTATTCACGAAACAATACACGATTTCGTTTTTCTATAAAATCAATGGAAGCAATTCTAACTAAATCCGATGGAAAACTTTGAAATTCTACTTTTTTGTTCTTCGGGCGAAAACACAGGCTATGCTTACCAGAAAAGTGGTTCTGAACATTGGCAAACCAGTGATGTTTTAAATGAGCCTTAGTGAGTTGCTTAGTGGAATGAGAAATGACTTGCCAGAGTCTTGCTAGGTTTTTAACCCATTTATTCGGAATTTTCGAAAAACATCTATTGGGAACAAACGTGTAAGACTCAAGTGTGGGCGTCTACTTGGCAGTAGTGTCCTTGATGCGTCTCGCAAAGGTCGCCATTTGCATCCTATGGCACGTAGAAACCAACAGAAGTTGCTGTTGGGCTTTTTTTGATATAAAGCTCGAGTGTCAACTGGACGCCCAAACGTTCCCACAACGATTCCGAACCTGTTCCTCGTCGCGCTAGACCCCCATCAACCTGGCCTTACCAACAACATCTGTTAAAAAGCATTTCATGTTGACTCATGGAAAGAAGAAGAAAAACAAAGTTAAAACACGAAAGGTTTCATTCTCTCATCTCGTCGAGTGTCTGTTCGTCCCCCAAATTAACTGTGTGCCAAGCATCTTGACCGTCTCACCTTCGATTGCTTTGGCAAAGTTATTTGTTTGGCAATAAGATCTAGTGGTCAAGAGATGTTCAAACAACCTATCGCCTAAGATCTTGCCTTTTTACAAGGCGATTTTTCATTTGTCGAGAAGGTTCTAGGACGAACACACTTTTGTGGACAGTTCATTATTCATCGCGTTTTTTTTTATCCTTCGAATACACTGAGGAAATTGAGAAAGTCAACAAAACAGCGTCTGCAAGGTTGTCGAATTAGACACAACATGAAACAATAGGAGGCTTCCAAACCTAGTTCTTGATGCCTCTTCTTAAGACAGAAAAGAAATCGGTTTTTGGAAATCGACAAAAAATTACCATCAATTTTGAATTAGAAACGATGTCCGTCAACAAATAGCCCGAGTTCAATGATTTGAACTCTTACAATATTTTGAAACACCATTATTTTTACAAGGGAGTCGAAAAGTTAGTCATTTTTGTATAACAATCACACGATATTACAATAACTGATTTGGTAAGTAAGTTATACACGCTTCTCAACTTAATATAGCCTTGCAAAAAGTTACAGAACTCCGCATGAAGTTTTCTTAAATCCACGAGAAACGTTTATCAGTATTAGTCAGGCACTTGAAACACTTCGTCAAACAAAACAATAATGTAATTTTCTTCAATACGAAGTGACGAACTATACCATCATTAGACAGGTAGGTATTCTAACGATAACGAGGGTACGACTGACCTTACGGCTGTGTCCTTTGACTCTCAGACCTTATTGAAATCAGAAAATACAGAACGGTGAACAGGTGAAGATAAGATGAAATAAGGTTTTATGATGCAGGAGAAACCGGAAGAACCCCGAGAAAACCTGCCCTCGTGGTGTTAGACCCAAAACTGAATCCACATTGCACGAGTGGAAGGCGAACCAGGATCACTGCCGTCAGAGGTAAATGCTCTGACCACCATTAGACATGATAGCTTAAACTTAAACTGAGTCTTATACAGACCTAATTTGACCAGTTATATTTAAAACCATTTTTGAAAATGGCGTATAAGAAGTGATACACGTTCTGGTAGTTGACTCAGCTGAAGGCTTAAGACATGTCCTCAGAATAAACTTTGCATTTCGCGTTAAGACATCAAATAATACAAACACCATCTAAATCCCGGTTTTACACTCTTTTCAAGTTGAAATATGATAGCCTCGACATGGTTGGTTTGGTTGAAGCGAGGTCCTTTTTGTGAAAAGCAAAGACTTGCCAAGATGGCGGCGGCGGCGTTGTTCGAACATTCTAGGACACAGCGTGGTGCCGATGGAGGTGCGTGATTAATTTGACTGGGTGGCCCATTGAAGAAGTTACAACGCAAGCTGGCAAAGAAAACAAAAAGCGCTAGGAAGTTGGGAAAACTTGACCTTTTACCCCTTCCCTTTCCGAAAAAGTGCGAGAAAATGGTCGTTTAACATGCCAACAACGTGCTGACCCCCGACAATAGGGTCAAGTCGAGCCATTTGGAAGCATGCCCCGAGTGGTCATTAAAAGCTTCTCGTGTTTTCCTAATAGATTACATCCCAGCGTTTTGTGTGAATGTAAAACAGTTTAGTGCTCACATCAACGAGGAATTTTAAAATGTTTAGGGAAAAGGTTCGGTGGACCAACTGCCAGTTGAAGGGCTATATTTCTCTTTTTCTTCTTCTTCTTCTTCTTCTTCTTTTCGCAAAACTTAAACAAGTCGTTTTGAGATTGTTTGCACTTAAGAGGAAACTGTGTGATTTTTTTCTTTTCCCGAATAAATTAGAAGAGACTTACGTTTTTTTTCTTCAAACTTTCAAATCTTTTCATGTTCTGCAACCCTAACTGAACGGGTAAAAAATTTTGGTATTCAGTGCGCGTTATGCTCTAAGAATGATGCGAAAAGGAAAATGAAAGCAAAATTTCAAAACACCGCTGCCGTCAATGGTTAGGTTTTCCCATTTGACATTAGTTTGCAACAAAGTTGAAATTAAATTCATACGAGATATTTAAACTATGTGTAAACACTTTTTAAAGGTACATGGTCTGGTTTTTATATAAACCTATTATCCGCTTTTACAGTACAATAAAAAAATGTTAAATTTGTAATATAAACAATTTTAAGCTTGTTAAAAAATACAGCAATATTACTATACTGTATACGAGTGTCATACCCGTCGCAAGCAACGTTGATTTGATTTCATATAGCACTTCGATAGATTCTCTTTATACTGAACTTTGTATACAGTGAAATCATAGTGATGTAGCATTAAATCGTTGGGTTTATCTACTTAGTTACTGTGTTTACTCAGTATAATGCTGCGTTGGTAACAATGCAATTTAACGTCACAACCGTTAGACAAGAATTTTAGTTACAACCCAGATTTGTGTGTGTCTGAATTGTTTTTGTCTACACCTACGTTGTTATGGTGGCCCCCAGTGATCCACGGCCACGGGATGAACACCATAACGATGCGAATGTGTATATTTAATTTACAACAACGGATAAGAGCCCACTGTACATATACAGTGTCTAGAAAACAATAACAACGTCAGTGTGTAAAATTATATTAACGGATGTTGCGAAGCAACATTAGAGTAAACACACGATTTAATTCAAGACTTCACGTGGTTACCATACCAACCACGGGATTTACTTCAAATCGTATTTAATTTAAAACAATAATCACGCGCGCTGTTTATAGGTGGTATACCCCACTCTAATGACGGGTTAGCGGCGGGACTGCCGCCGTAGATCGAACAGTGCCGTAGATCGAATCACAGTCTTTTTTAACTTGTCAATGCATACCAAAGCCCACAATAATATGTAAACGCTTGTTGATAGTGAAGAGTTGTATGAAAGGCCTAGTGCGGTATTAAAATTTGCCCTAATGTTGAAGACTGTTTAATCCCTGTCCACATGCCGTTGTGGTGGCAGTGACTAGTAGCAATTTTTATTTTCTAAAATATCGATTTTTTTGTCGACATAATATCGATTGTTGTGGAGCCGTTATAGTGAAGCGACTTAGATTGGAGTACCGTAAATCAGCATGTCTGTATTTTGTAGATTCAGACGATGATTATGTTATGTGCCCAATAATTTAGATTGTATCCTTGCTACATTGGTGGTTGTTGCCGAATTGCCAAAAGTTTGTTTCAAACGTCGTTAATCGTATCCCGATACTCAAGGTTGTTAATCGGCTAATAAACTTATGTTGTCCCATGACAAAAAAATTGTAAACCTTTATTGCGCAATTGATATTAGAAGTGACATTTTTGTGAACCATCATCACGCCTTTCGCGATAATTTGCCTAAAATGGTGTTGAACGGAACCCCAAAGAGTGGGAGGAGAAAGGAACATTATGATTTACAAGGAGACGACGCATCTAGTCAACATTCCACATGGAAAACGAATAAAAGAAACCTACTGTAACTTTCCGAGTTATTTTTCGAACACGCATGAGGATGCGGGTAACAATTTGATAACGCCTTTTCTTACCAATATTGAAAACCCGAATTGAATAAATTCGCCTCCTCCTTCACCTTGACCAAGTTAAAACAAAGACTAAGAGCTTCTCTTTCCTTAACAGCTAAGTAGTAAAATTTACTTTAAAAAAAATGAAAAGAAGAAATAAAAGTAAGCAAAGACTTCTTCTTCTTCTTCTTCTTCATCAAAACGTCATCTCTTTCGAGAAGGTTTCAGTTAAAAGAAAAAAACAACTTCGCTGACAGGTGTGTAATTTGTTTGGCATCATCGGGGCGCGCGTGCCCAAATCTATTGTTCTCATTCCGATTCCTAATTGTACCGTTATCCATCTCTTGGTCTATCCATTCTATCCGCCCACCATTGGGACCACTTTTCATCACCCACTGCCATCATTTTCTCGCACCTCGTTGTTCTTTCATTTCATCCCCCAACTTTTTTTTGCCAGTCATCCAATTCGCTTTTCAAATTTAAAACAAAACGACCTTGACAATGTAAGATTCCAAATTGCAGATAAGATGATGGTAATGATGACGATAATGAAGAAGAAGAAGAGTGTTCGTTGTAGCCGTTTCTTTTGTGGTCGTTTAAAGACGGCTGCTTATGAGTTTGGTGTCTCGAGATGTATGGGGAAGGTAAAGATGGAATCAGTGAACGAAGAAGCAGATTGATGAAAGCACTCGTGAGATGGCATGATGAAGAAAACGAAGACAGATTTTTATGAATGGAAGGTGGAGATGACGATACCGAACGTCTCTAATCGCTAGCGATGAATTTCAAGATTAGGGCCAACAAGAAAGGTCTTTCCAATGAGACTCCTTTTCATCTCATCATTGGTACAAATGAAAGCGAGCATCATTCATCATACACTTTAAAAAAAATTAACAACGAACATTTCATATAAGCTACCTACACTATACAGGGTGTTCCTACTTAACTTCTTTTCATAAGTTCATTTTTTACCGCACGAGTTATAGGAATAAACGAAGGGCCTGGTGTGAAAGGGTGTTAAGTAGCATTTTTACGATTTTGAGAAAATCGCGTCTACAGATCTGAATTTGCATTGCTGTCTATTGGCTACTTCACACTTCTTGTAGTAATAGTTTTGCACAAATTGCCGTTTTGCTCAAAATTATGCGTGGGAAGATAGAATTACACCTAACACATTCGAAAAGGTCATTTTTTGACAAGAATATTACTTGTGGTTAACACCCATTTACCAAGCCCTTCAAATGCTTCAAAAAATACAAAAAAACTCGATTATCAGAATGCAATTATCCGAAATTCCGGTTCATCCGAATTTGGTAAAATATGTCATTTCAATACAAAAAATCGACACGTTATCAAAAAATAATTTACATTGTCGATAGCTATGAACAATTCATCAAACTAATAATTGTACATTAATACGTACGTAAATAACGGTATATTAAATGTTCACGTTTTTTCAATTGTATAACGGTTTGGGCTTTTCTTAAACACCAAATCGGGCATATACATTAAAATTCCGATTATCCGAATTTTCGTTTATCCGAAATAAGGTTGTTCCCATCACATTCAGATAATCGAGTTTTTAGTGTGTCTACACAGGGTGGATGCGTGAACACTTTTCTATTACAATGTTGAATACCAAATAGATAAGTTCTTTTGCATTCGCAATTGCATTCCATTGGCTTCTTATATTCGCGAAGTTTTCCCTTCTTATTTGAAATTTCCACAAAGATATATTACTAACTTTTGGCTTAAGTTGAATTGACCTTAAGCTAGGTACACCACATTATGTAAAGAAAAAATCGGTTCCTAAGATTAATGCTCACACAAACAGACAGACAGACAGACAATAATTCTATAGATTAATGAGACTCGTTCGATATTCCATTGGGATACGTGATTATCGCTTCGGTTCGGAATTCTGAAATTCCACTCATGGTGGCTGAAGTTTAATTAAAACGAAATTGCAATAGGTTCAATCGGAATATTTATGGCAAGGCAGTAATTCATTAAAGAAAAATTCCATCAAGAGCAACGTGAATGACGAATGAAGCTAAGGCCACGGACGAATGATTTATGACCCAGTTAATTTGACACATTTACAATTTAAATTCACCTCTCCCACGACGAGGATGGAAAAAGAAAGAAATAATAACAAAGACCGAGAGTTGAGAGTATGCTGCATGCGCCATAAATTGGAGGAAAATTTTCAAATTTTATGCAATTTTAAACACGTCGGGTCATGCTTTTCTACGACGAAAGAAGCAAAAAAACTGACCCATCATCACGTGATCATGTTGACATCGTGACGGTGAAAAAAAATAATTTCGCGTTAAGTAACGAGCATGATGATTTATAAGAGAGTGAAAATGCGTGGAAAACTCGTTCGTGTTTTCCGTGCAACAACAACAACAAGTGGTTGACTACCTGAATTTCTCTCGTGCTACCATGTTGTAACAACGACAACAACAACCAGCTACAAACTGACAAGCATATCAACAGGTGTGAACGATGGCCAATTAAAACCCGAAAAAACATTCCTTCAGCTCGTGGGTATATTACGTAATATGTACTCTGGTCAATTAAAATAAAAAGAGCTTAAGACAGGTTTCAATCACCGAAAAAAAAAATCTCGACTTAAGACCTTCCATACCACGTTAATAAATTCGTCTACCAACATCTTAAAGAAGCCGCAAAGTAAGAAATGACAAGTCTATAAACTAGACAGTGTGTGTGTGTGTGTGTTTGTCCCTGAACGACCACTTTAGTTTTTGCGAAATGTCTATTACATTCTACTAGTCATTTACCGATGAAATTGACCTTGAACGGAAAAAAAAAATCAAGATACCATCTATCTTGGTGGACGGTGATATTATATACTTCGTACATAATATTCAGTACAAACGGTTATACAACGGTTGATATACTGGGAATTCCTCTTAAACTTTAATCAATTGTAAAATCAACGTTAAGTCACGACTATTATTATAAATAGCTTAAGGATAATACAATTTATTTAAACGTCATATAAATTGTTAATAATATATATGCTATGCACAAGTTGGTCCAAACGTTACGCATCATAGGCATCTTCTAAATCTAGTGGTCTAAGAATATAAAAGATCGCACTAGAATACTGTACTAATATTGTTGTTTATTAAAAATGTCGTCCAACTGCCATTTTCACTAAAATACTAGTGTGTCATTCCCTTCGCAAGCGACCATTGAGTTAGGTATGATAAAAAATGCTGGGTGAAATCACTAAAAAATTGCTTTGGGCGATTGATATAGATTCAATATCGATGTGTTATATCGATTATATCGAGTTTAACATCGATACTGACGTCACATCCATCACACAAGAATTTTAGTCATATAGATGTTTTAATGAAATAACCTTTTCTCTACTGTAAGGAAACGAAATAATAAAAGCATTTAATTTTTTTAATAATTATTTTTTAACCAAAAT
>JAQIWH010002000.1:0-27221 GCA_034695005.1 Cryptops parisi
AAACACCCCCCCCCCCCTTCCCAAAAAAAAAACAAAAAACTATTACAGTATATATATATATATATATATATATATATATATACGCGTGCTAGTTTTGATTTTAGTAACAGTATTTATTATTTTTATTATTAATGTGCTTAGGTTTATTTGATTTTCTGTAATTAAAAATGTTACTATTTGAAAACCACGCAGGTTAAGCAGAGCCAATCACAAGCCATGGAATTTGAAGTCACAGTTGTTCACAACAATCAACACTCTACAGTAGCTTTAACATATATTTATTGAAGTTTAGTGAGCAATATTCCCCTCTTATGATATTTAAAAAATGGCAGGTCTTCTGCTAAATAAATTATATGTCGTTGGTAACTGCTGCGCTACCAATATTAAGAATGCTGCTAAGGTGCAAGTGAAAATGTTGGTTTTGAATGACTACCTTAACATGGTATGTATATAAACACGTTTTGGTGCCATTTCATCGGCTTCAGAGTGTAAGCCTGCTGACTCTATTTTAGCAAGTTTACAGGAAAAGCAAATGAAAATACATGAATTAATAAATTATATTGGGAGAAAAAATTTCATGACACATGACATCAAGTCAAATGAGCCGAACTGGTTTTCTTATGTAGTTGATGCAACCCGTGGTTTTCCCTTTCGAATAGTATGTTAATCTCAAAATGGAGTTGCATGTTTACACCCAAGCCGACGATATGTCATGGTTTAACCTGTACGTATTTATTACATTCCTTATTTTTTACTGTTGTAGTATTTCCCGGAGAGAAGAACACTATTTGCATATGACAAGGAACTAATCACCAAGCCTGGGGATGTCGTGCTCATCAAGGTTCAATGATGATATAAATAATACTGTCCAGTAAATCCTATTAAAATCCAGGAGTTTAGCTTCCCATGTGTTTTAGGTTGCGAGTCCAGTTCAGGTTAGCTAAAGAAAAACGGTAAATGGATCATCAAATCATAAATCAAATAGCTTTTTTGTTTAACTAACCTAAACTGGTCTCCAAATCCATTGACATGGCACCCCATACCTGGGAACGCTCAACTCCCAGATGACCAAAATGCAAACACGTACATGTACAAGCCCTGCTCGATGGCAATTTTCAACCAACTTTTCAACCATTTTGTATGTTGGGGGGACTACCCTATGTCATTTCAATCGCCAAACTTTGAATGTTTGCTAGAAATTGCCAACACAGCTGACGAAGGAAATAACCCACGAGGTAGTCGAAGTAGTTTACCCACTAGGAGATATAACGGATCCACTTACCGGCCGTCAAGTTCATGGATTGGAATTCGAGTGAGAAACTGGCATCTCATCCATCACATTAGTCACTTCTGATCATTGCATGGTGTAATGTTTCTTTTTCACGTTTCAGAGATGAATCGGACAGGATGTATGCCTCAGTGGGTGGTGAAAAGATGGGATATTTGAAACATAAGCTCAGTCTTAAACAAAATGAAAAAGGAAAGGTGTTGGAACCAAAACAATCGGAATCCGAACAGACCTAGCCCTACCGATGGGTAGCCATTTAGCAATGTTAAAATCTGTAGCTATAACCATTCTAAATTGTTGATACACATTTTTTAGAAGTAATAAAACTCGTATCATCCTTGTACAGATACACTGTAATTCAATGCTTTATTTGTTTTGCCATCTTTTTGCTCGGAGATTAAAAATCAATGGTGACCTATACACTATTGGCGATTTCATTTTGAAATATGTCTGATGAAATTAAACATTGTAAAAATTTCAATTTATGCTGTGTACAATATACTGGCCAAGTTTGGATAGAAAAAAAAACATTCTAAAATAAGAGTTACATCTTTACATTGTAGTTCATGCAATGTCTATGAAAAAAAGCTTACAAATTAATCTTAAGGAACACAATTTGATTTAACAAGATTAAGCTCACCCTTGGAAGGCTATTGCCAGTGTCTATACAAAATAGTCTGTAAAGTTTAAAAACATGACTTTTTTTTTACAAAAAAAATAACTTTAAATGTTAAAATTAACTAAACATGAACATTTTTTAATATCTTGCTTAAAAGCATTATAATATGAACTAGTGTTGTGGATAGAAAACAGTCCCAAACACTGGACTCTTGTTATTAATGTCCAAGTTCGTTGGTTATATATATCATATAACCATGAAAATATCAATTTGATATTGTGTTTTTCTTTTTAAATTACAAACAAGTTTTGCAGCAAATGAAGATTTTACTGAGAAAACTATTGCGCAGTTCACTACTGGTCACCATTAAACTGGGTGAAACTAACTTTGCAGGCTAAAGAATGGTAAGTTATCAAATGTGATCAACTGAGAACACATGTAGAACAGTATAAGTTTTTAGTCTGCTGTAATTTGTGAAATAAAGATGATTACGTTCGCTATCTGCCAACCTGGTAAAATATTAAACATGATTCCTATAAAATGCCATTGATTACTATGAATTTTCAGGCAAATAGAGAAAATAATATTTACTGTGACATGATGGCAAACTATATGGGAAGATGAATTAGAATGATAATGGTAATGGTAACTGACATTTGAAAACTTGGAAAGCAACAAAACGTTGCCCTGTCGACACCTTAAAACACTGGCGATACCCACGTACGACGACCTTACTGCGTGGTGGGTGCTCCGAGAAATTCTCGCTCGACAGCTGCCGCCATTTCTTCATCAACCGATCCCACTGACTCGTTGAAATCACTTTCACCCGATCTCACGTCACTGCCATCGCTGTCATGTGGCAGGACACTACGAGGGAACCGAGGAAAAGCTGGTTCACTCTCTTCGCTTTCGATCTCACCTTCGTCCAAGGATTTTATTTTTTTATTCCCAGGCCTCCAACCATGGGGGTGATCACCAGTCAAACTTTCTTCACTCGAGCAAGAACTGCTTTCCCCGGAGCTGACTTTTCTTTTCCTTTTGCCAACGGCCAACGTCGCTTGATCAAGTTCACTGTCCGATTCGTTGAACATGTCTTCCACTTCTTGGTCCATCTCGGCAATGTCTTCTGAAGAGAGACGAAGCAAAGGGTTGATTGTATTTTCAAAATGGGATTGAGCATCTTTGAGCAACTTTTTTGTTGCATCACCATTGTTTTGTCCCAAAGAACTACGGGACGGTTGGTTTTTTTGGATTCGCTTTCCCGTCACAGGATCGTACGAAGGAAACACTTCCTCCCTCACCGTTGGGTGGCTATCAGCTGGTATCTGAGCAAGAACAGTATCGTGCATCAAAAAGGATTTCATGTCCAGCTGAATGGAAGGAAGTGGATAATCGACGGCAGTTTCTTTGGTGAGAGGAAACAGGCCTTCGGCCACCCTTTCCCACCGTTCGGAACAACACAACAACCAATGCGGATTCACGATGTGCACATATTTCAGTTTTCTAGCCTCGTTCACTTTGGCTGTTCCTAACCTCGCAGCAATCACATGCGTCGTTGCTTGTCCCCCGTCTCGTTTCTTCCTCCTGGGGACCACCTGCGTTTGCACGGAAGCTCCGAGGGAAATCGCTACGAGCAACATCTTGTTTTTTTCTGGTGGTAAATTCATTGGAAACACGCCGCTGAACACAATGTAAGTGTCAGCTAGCACCTTTTTCCTCAGATTCGATATGACGCTTTTAATGTCGGGAATCTCGCTGGAGATGTCTTTCTTCATCTTATCGTGCAAATCATAGTATGCCTTGTGAACAAGTTGGAGCTTTTCTTCCAAATGCAGCAAGTGGTCATCATCGTCTTGAATGATGACTTCACCCTGGTAAATGTCCGTGCCGTCCGTCATGTTGGACTCGTCATTCTTCTCAGCTTCAACCTCCTCACCCACCTCGCTGATGGTATCGGACTTCAATCTACCCAGAGTTTCTGCTTCCACCACCATTGCCTCTTGGGTATCATTTACAGTGGCTGCTCCAATTTCCAAATCGTCGACTGCGGTTTTCTCCAACGAATCTGCAATTTCCGACAAGGAAACCTCTTTCTCCGAATCGTCTTCCATCTTGACATCATCTTTTCTTTTGTCTGGTGCATCTTCTGCCACTTTCGTTGATTCCAACGAAGACGGTGTTTCATTACCACTTGCACCCGTTAAGTCTGTGCAAATCTTTTGTTCAACTTTCTGTTTGTCTGCTTTTTCTTCTATTCCTGTAGCACCAACATCATTTTCTGATGTTGAAACCTCTACCATCAAACTCTCTTCCTTCTTAATTTCACAGTCCTCCTCTTCTTTTACTTCCACAGCCTCATCGTGTTCCATTAAAACATCATCCACAGCAGATGCAGTGTTCTTTTCTTCCCTCGAACCATCAATCAATGAATCTTCACCATTTTCCTTTTCACAGACAACCTTCTTAATATCGGTGTCATTTTTTTCACATTTGTCATCATCATGATTCAGCGATGGAACAATAGAACCATTTTTGTTATCCGTCTTATCCACATTTCCTTTGCTAACGATAAACTTGGGCGATTCGCTATCATGTTCAGTTTTTGTCAATCCAGGTGGTGCATTGATGTCGCCAGTGTGTTGGAAAAAATGGTAGGGTTTCACGTGGATCAAATTTGGAGCATAGTTCCACACGTCTTCTCGATCATCGATGATGCAGACCATAGAATCGCCACAAGGAAATAATGCCCTGGAAATCAATCGTGTCATTAAAGTTAAGCCAATAGATGCCAACCAGATGCAAGAGGCAATACTCACTTCAGATTAGCAGTTTTCGATGTTGGGTTGAAACACTCATCCCTCGATAAAATGCGATGAGAAAAAAACTTGCCATCTTTGTCCAACAAGCGAGCTATCATATGAGCGTAGGTGCGGGCTCCAAAAGTGCAAATATGCAGTTCGTACAATTGGCTGATGTTTTCTAAAAACTGTCGAGTGCCAGGTCTTAAACGTGTATGGTACCAAGGTGACCGAGAACCATATAATTGAAAGTGATACACATCCTGCAAGATAACTGAATCAACTCAATTGAAACAACATTGTCAACTTGAAAACCAGCTTCACCGGTTCTTACCTTGATGTTGGGTGGAATTTGATCATTGGTGGTGTGAATCAACGTTTGATCAAGATCAACCAGCAAAACTAATTTTCTATTCTTTATGAGATGGTCCTCATCCGCTTTGCCTAGTAAATGGGCTTGCTTCACACAAAAATAAATAAATAAATAAATAAATAAATGCCATGTAGAGCTTCACCTATGAAGAGAACCAACAACTGTTGTTCTCACCTCTTGACTGACAACTAGCTCGGGAATGCTGTGAACCATAGCAACCGAAGCGCTTGGACGTACTTGAGACACTCTTTGGAAAAAAACAAACAACGAAAGCTTCAAATAACAGGGTTTTTTTTAAAGCATCGTGATCATGTTTAGACACACATAAACAACCTTTTTCAACTCACTCTTTTAAGTCGGCTCCACATTCGGCACACATCTCTTTCATCACTATTGGATGCTGACATCCTTGTATGAGTAACAAATGATCCCTGTATTAAAATACAAACGACTTTACAATTCATAGACAACACGCGTTGTTCCTCAAGAAAATTGTTGGATGTCATTCTCTATTTGTATTTAGGAACACTACAAACTGTTTTTTGTCAACCTACCCCGACTCGAGTTGGTCGCCTTCTTGCTTGAGAACTTTGACGACAGTTCCTACTTGGTTGGACCTATATCTCGCATTCTGCCGATTGTTTCCACTCTCGTAGACAAACAGACACGTTCCTTTTCCAATTTTACTTCCTGGTTTCACGGTACATTTCACGATTTGGCCTGTTTTCTCGCCTTGGAAGTCAAGGTAAACCAAATTATCAGCCATGTTCTTCCAGTCCTGTTGAAACCGGAAGTCGTCGGCATCCTTCTGTTGTGTCAAAAACAAACGCCAATTTATTGTCATTGACATGACATTTAACTTTTAATGTGCAAGGAATTTAATCATTTGGAATGGAACTAAAGCAGAGCGAAAGATTCTTCCAACAGGTCATCATCAAAACACAAAAAAAAAATTATTATTAACGCATATCCCGCATGAAGAATAAACTTGGTTAAATTGTTAAGATGGTTTTGACAATATTAATACGATAGTCAATCTAAAATCATTTTAAATTTACCAAGTTTTTGTCATTTAGTAGAATTATACCTCGCGTCCCGTGGCTTGTTTCATCGTTCGTAAATGACGTTCTGCTTAAAGACTTAAGTAACCATGTCATGCGCAACGTTATTTGTGAACGTTTTTACTTGCGCCAATATAATGCCTTTTTCCCCCCTCTTGGATCAGTCGGAGGATGTTATTTTTAACAAACCAGAACCTGGTAGCCTCAAAACAAATCGTGTGTGCCGCTTACTTATGATGTCATAGGAAAGCGCGAACCGTTCACATGTAAGCTTCAAGTTTAATATTGACGTCATTTGAGAGCACCTTCGGCAAGCAAAAAAAAACATTTAGTGACGCAACCACATGGTTGTGATTGGTTTAAAATAGCCTCATCCGTCCATTTGTTCATTTCGTTCGTGAATAAGACCCATGATGGTGGCTTTAATGGTGCGTCATTTGTTGTAGGACGTACAATAGTGAGCTAGGAGAGGGTTTCGCAATGAGTCCCTGAAAAGTCAGTGGTGTCCAAAATTCCAGCTCTGCCCGCTGCAGCAGCAAGGCTTGCATTCGCTGCTCTTGGTCACTCTTTTCATCGCAAGCAGCTCTTTGAGTGATCATCGAGTAGCGAGAAACACTGAATGCTCCGAGAGTCCGACTTGAAACAAAACAACAACAACAAACCAGGATCACTCGGGACTTATGGACAGGTGGTGTTGTTTTCCCTCGAGAGACAATGAATCGAATGGTGTTGAACTGCACCGAGTCGACTGAGCGCTACTACGAGTGCTGTGCTCTTTGTGCCCATAGCGAGCGAGTGTGATGCTTCCCTGTGCTCATCATGTAATTTTGTCCATGTCGATTTATATATAGCTCGTTGCTTTGTGCTCGTCGCTGTTGGAGTGGTCCGAGGAAACGGAAAAAGAAGACTCGAGTGATTTAAAAAATAGTAGACCTAAAATTAGCCAGTGAAGGGGGATTGAAACTGCAGCGGGGCTCGCGTGTAACTCGATGGTGGCTCCTTGTTGGATGTTATCAGTAGTGGATGGGTGATTAGTATTGGTAGCCAGTGCTCGTGGCATTGTATCCTGGAAATTAAAAGGTTGTCTGAAATGGCGACGAATAGTGGAAACAACCCGAGTAGTCGAAACGCGATGGAAATGGGCAACAGTCACACCACGACCACCACCTCGGGTAGTAGTAGTAGCGCTACCACCACCACCACCACCAGTTCTTCGTCGTCGTCGTCGTCGACGAGTGCCTCGCAAGGACCGATGGATCGACTCAAACTCTTGTATCCCACGGTCAACGAGGACGAAACTCCCTTGCCTCGGTCGTGGAGTCCCAAGGATAAATACAACTTTATTGGACTGTCACAGAATAATCTCAGAGTACATTACAAAGGTAAGATGAGATGAGGCGAGCACCTGTGGGGCTGCGAAGACAACCAGCTCGGACCCTAACTTGAGAAGAATAATTTTAATTCAGTCTTGCATACATCACGCGTCAATTGGCCGTGTAAAACTGCCACTCGTATTGCACCATCTACATGTTATGGTTATGGTTGGGGTTGGGGTTGGTGATCAATAGCGTTTGTTTTGGTTGGTTGGATACCATTTGAGGAATTGGGTTTTTTATTATTATGACCACGATAGGTTGGAGTGCCACGACTAAATCACTATATAAATTAATCATCGCAACTCATGTACGACGGTGGTTTGTGCCATGGCGATAATGCATCAAAAGTTGTCATTTCCTCCGATGCACCTTATCTGTACATGGTCGAAAATTTTCCAATTCCAAATTTTCGATCATTCAACACTCATCGCGAGATATTGATGTCCCTCAACCCTGGCTTGAACAAGGAAACTATAATACAAAATGAATCGAGCATTGATGAAACACCGCTAATTTTAAAACGCGAAAGCCACAGTTCTTTTTTTATTGTCATATTTATTTATTTATTTTTCAATCTTTTGATTCGTTTCTGGTTCAGCTTAGCCCTGACTTTGATTGGTAGGAAAAAACGTATTGGGGTGAAATGCAGATGAAATGTTGCCAAACAGATTTAGATGGAGCAATGTTTGTTTTGTTTACCATTGTGATTGACGCAATTTTTCAGCACAATAACAAGGTTGACTAAGAAATTGAGGTTTCTACAGGTGGCAGAAATTAAGTAAGCTTCAAGAGTCCTTGGTGAAGGTTTTTTGGATACCATATTGAAGCAAGCAGTGAAAAGGAGGAGAGTCTTATTATCTCTCTCTCTCTCTCTCTCTCTCAACGGAGTCTTTAGTCAGCCTTGGGCTAGCTAATCCAAGTTCACAGCTTGCTGAATGTTGTTCAGCTGATTATGACAAGGGGACTGACTTCCTTCACGATTTCAACCCAACTGCCAATTTAAAAATTTATGTCTCAATTTAAAAAATAAAATAAATGAATTCATCAAATCAAACACCAAGTTGGATCAGTGACGAGGCCCAACAGCTGATAGTTAAGGTCATGTGCCAAGAAAGAGTCACTTGAATAAAGGAACGAATTGTGGTTCTTTGTTATTTGGAAGGAATGTTTTTGACACGCTGCTTTATTTATTGACGTCACAATGAGCTGATGATTCATTGTGATCGAGCTTTTAAAACTTGAGGCTTGCTAAAAATTGATAAGCGATTTGTTCAAGGTAAACTGCTCTGGACGCACCAAGCTGACTGGCTCACTCCTAGAACGAGGTTTAAATAATTTTAGCAAATGTAAATAAACTATGTTAACACAGGCAACTCGATCTAGGTGTATTGGGGAAAAGACTCAACATTCAGTGAAAGCTGAATGTTGAATTGCTTGAATTGATGATCTTTTTAAATTTGCAAATGTTTTTATAAAAAAAAAATCGTTTCCCTTGCGCTATTGATAGCTCAACTTTTTTTTGTAGGTGTTGGAAAAACACACAAGGATGCTGCTAGCGTCAGAGCTACCAATCCCATTCCTGCTGCCTGTGGCTTGTATTATTTCGAAGTCAAAATTGTCAGCAAAGGAAGAGATGGGTAAGAAAAAAAACACAACTTAGGATGTGAGAAATGAAGAATTTGTGGTCAATATAAATAAACACTCGGCTTCCTTTTCAGATACATGGGAATTGGACTGTCCGTTCAAGGGGTGAACATGAACCGGCTGCCAGGTAAAGACAACATTTTGTCAAATGCTGGCATTGGCATGGACACTACTTGATGCTCTTTTGTTAACATTCAGGATGGGACCGCAATTCCTATGGATATCACGGGGATGATGGGAATTCGTTTTGTTCCTCTGGTAATGGCCAGCCCTATGGCCCCACGTTCACGACGGGTGATGTCATCGGATGCGGTGTCAATTTGATCGACAACACTTGTTTCTACACAAAAAATGGGCACAATTTAGGCATAGCGTTTACGGATCTTCCAGTGAGTTTATGACAGTACAAAAAAAAGAAGCAAACTCTACAGTTTTTCGTTGAATTGGATGTGCTCAAAATAGCAATATTTGTTTGTGTAATTTGTTTACTTCCCCACAGCCTAATCTGTACCCCACTGTTGGATTGCAAACTCCTGGGGAAGTAGTGGATGCCAATTTTGGTCAATCACCCTTTGTCTTTGATATTGAAGACATGATGAAGGTGAGTAGAAACTGGAGATAATGGATTTTTTTTTTTAACTGGAGATAATGCCTTATTAAATATATATATTATATATATAACTACTGTATAACTCTTAATGCAACATTTCATTGTTGCAAAACAAAAGGGCTAACTTAGCCTGTACTCTCATGCAAAGTGGCATTACAATGTGTGCTTTTGTTTTTTCAATGGAGGAGTTACGAATGAAAACCAGGATGACTATCGATAAGTTTCCAGTCAGTGACAAACAAGGAGAATGGCAAACTACACTCCACAAGTATGTATTGGTCTTTTAATATTGAAAATTTGCTCTTTAGTTTGATGGCCTACTAATTTTGGTACAGAACGGAAACAGTAAAGTTCACAATAACAGTTTTTTTCTCAGGATTGTTTCCAGCTATCTCGTTCACCATGGCTACTGTGCAACAGCCGAAGCATTTGCTCGAAGCACAGGACAAGCATTTGAAGAAGAGCTCGCATCGATTAAAAATAGGCAGCGTAAGTGTAATAATAGTAGTGACCGATTGACATGTCGGAATGGTGACATTGGAGCCTCATGTAAAATTGTTTGTTAACCGTAGGCATCCAAAAATTAGTTCTTGCTGGCCGAATGGGAGAAGCAATAGACACCACTCAAAAACTCTACCCTGGACTCTTAGAGCGCAATTTAAATTTACTGTTCATGTTGAAGTGCCGCCAATTTGTAGAAATGGTCAATGGTACGGACAGCGAAGTCCGACCGCTGCGCAGTCCCAAATCCCAAGGTAGTTCTCCTAGCATGAGCCCGAGCTATTATACGCAGCGTTCGGTCCATACGTTGTCGTGCTCTCGAAGCAACAGTCCCAGCCACATGCACCCTTCGTCGATAGCCGCCCACAAGCCTGCTGGGATGGCCCAGTCGTCGACGCTGAGTGTTGAAGAGATGAACGTTGTTAACATGGCTGTGAATGGTGACGCTTCCAAAGACACGTGCGATCGATTAGACTGCCATGATAATGATGTTGACATGGAAACATTGGACAACGAAGACAGTTTGAGAACGAATGTGACTAATGGCAATGCTACCAATGGATACCAGAACGGGGGTGATCATTCGGACGAAGAGGAAGGGGATGAAATGGGTAAGCAAGTAGCATGCTTAATAATCCTATAATAAACTTACATCGAATTGGCTATTGATATCACTAGTACAGCCTGCTTTTATTTTGTTCAAGCTGGTGTTCAAACTGTTTTTAGTTAATGGAATTTTACAATTATTGAAAAAGATTATAGTAAAAAATATTAGTAAAATAAGTCTCCTGTCACTATTTGACAGGCCCGCACATTTTACATTCCGTTTGGACTCGCTCTGCAGCTTGCAACGACAATGATATACAAATTATTGTGAAAAATGAATGATTAAAAAAAAAGTGAAAAATCGACATTAATTTATAATAATAATGGATTTTACAATTACAATGCCCTTTTTGTGTTGAGTTGTGCAGCCCTGCTATATGGTATATGGGCGAACTGAATCGAATCCGCAAATTAACTAGCACATTTGTTTGTAGGCAACATGTTTAATTTATATTTTCCTGTTGCTCCATAAAATATTCACCCTGAACCCAAGTTCTTAGTACATGACCAAAGTCTCCCCAATTGGACAAAATTGGCAACGAAAGGAGTTACTTTTCAGTTTTAATTTAATCCATATCACTCATTTCTTGCAACAGTCTTTGTACCAAATGACTGTTTACTATGAGTCATACATGATGTCTGTCGTGGTGCGAGAGTTGTTTTTTTTTTCTTCCTGTGAACATGTGCAAACTTCATTTTAACCTCCCACTACGAGCCAAACTTTCCATGGTTGAAAAGAAAAGTTTCAACTTCAAATCTACATTTGTTTAAACAAAGCAACGCCTAGTTTCCACAAGAGTCGTGTTAGTTAGTAATGAACAGCAGCTAAGAATATTTTGGACTTGAAGAGGTAACATGACACGATCTATTGACCCTATTGAATAGCTTCGATGGTAGTTGATTAAAGAACAGCTTTCGAAATCATGTGTGAAAGTTTTTGGATGTTAATGTTGGATGAGTTGGAGAGCCTTGAAAGGAAGCATTAATTCCAGGGTCTCTGCTTACGAATAACCTTGAAGAAGAGAAATGCATGTGGCTGTGGCATCAACACACAACTGTTACATTTCTTACATTTTTTTCTCTTCCATTTCATTCATGCAACTTCATTAGTTTCATTAATGGCTAACAAGTCATTATTCAGTGAATTATATTCATTTACATATCCTTTGCCCATACCAATGACGTAGAATAAATTACTGGGATTTGTATGGAATTATGATTTTATCTCACATTTTTGTCAAATCCTAGGGATAGGTTATGAAATCATCATCCTCATTGTTGTTTTTTGATTTTCTGAAATGTATTTTTCACCATAATGACAAACTAACAGCAGGCAGCCTTCACATTAAAATGCAAATCTACCTACCTACCTACCTACTTGAAACTAATTTTTAAGTTGTAAACAATGAGCTTAAAATCGTTTTATTATTCCAAATTGTGGAGTAGACCTACACCTGGTAGCCTCAAATCCGTTTATCTGACTACTAATGACAGTTAAAAAGAAACCCGTATCTTCAGATTGAAATACATACCAATATTGTACATAGCTTCTGATACTTTTGGATTTGTTTTTATTTCCCTGAAAAACTTTCATGTTTGAAATGTCTGTGGTAGAGATGAAATAGAAATGTAGTGCAGAAAAGGTCTTGTTAGTTCCTAGAAGTTGTTGATGATGAAGTGCATCGTTTAAAAGATGGTTCATGTTCACAGGATCTTGTCTGTTGTCTACTGTTTTTTTTCCTAATGAACAAATGTGTAACGTTCATTTGTGAACATTCTATGTTCTGTACTTATTTCATGAAAATCAAATCATCAATGAAAAGTGTGTGTTTTAGAAACTGATAAATTGTACAGTAATACACTGCTCACAAAACTCAGGGGATGGATATTTAAAAATCTTCATACCATTTTGAAATATCCTCTAATTTTTTGTGAGCAGTGGTGATATTTAGGTGATATTAATTTTTTTCATCGCTTTGCAGATGTTGACCCCCCACTCGGTAAACGTTCCCTTTGTGGCGGTAATCAGGCTGCCATCGAACGCATGTTGCAGTTTGGTAGGGAGTTACAAAATATGAGCATTCAACTTAGAAGAGAGCAAGGCAAAGATGAAAACAACAAGAAAATGTTGCAGGTTGGTTAGGAAACTATTACTACTGCTAGCTACTATTTATCGCGTTACTCCGATGCTAAAATGTTAAATGCTTTCAGGACGCATTCAGCTTGTTAGCTTATGCTGATCCATGGAATAGTCCTTTAGGCTATCAGCTAGATCCTGTCCAACGAGAACCTGCCTGTGCTGCACTGAACAGTGCAATATTAGGTTATTATTTTCTGTTTGTATGGGTCGTTGGTTGACTGGTGCCAGTATGTTGGTATTAATGCTTTTTGGAATGATTTTTAGAATCCTACAATCTCCCTAGAAGACCACCGCTGGAAATAGCACTTGGCCATACGAAGGAACTCATTAGATTAATGTCCAAAGTTGGGTTAGGTTCATGTGCATTTGCAAATGTGGACGATATACTCCATTAACATTTTGGAAGCTGCTTAGGTATATTTACGTTGGAAAAGGCCTCTGTCAAGTAAATTATGGACGAATTGGTGGAGCAGTTTTCTGTATTCGATTATATATTCCTACGTCGGAAATTTTTCCTCTTGTAATGTAACTGGTGTTTTAACATGGAGATCTTAGAACAAGCAATGTATATTATTGCAATCATGCTTCATGGATGCAAACTGTTAATGGTTTGGGTTTAATTTTTTTTTTTTTTTTCGTTTAACATTATGCCATTTTTGATATCACCTTCCATCTTTGATGCTTCAACGAGCAGCCATTTATTATTGATTTAAAATTATACCAAATTTTTTTTTTTTTTTTACTTATTTGAAGGAGAAAAAAAATGTATGTCTTAGCAATTTTTTTGGTCAATGTCATTAAGTAGATCTGTGAAGGCAAGGTTCGTTGAGCAGCAGCCTCCTAGGAATGAATCGCAGAGCTAGGAATTAACGAATACTGTACATGAGCCAAATTCCCTTTTTCGTTATGATGCAAATCATTTCAATGTCAAACATGCTTGCTCTTGTTTTATTGGGGAACCCGAAACACTTGTTAATTTGAAAGTTTATGGAAAGACTAATGCTCCTATCAACGTCAACGCATCGATCAACACTTCCATCAATTTTTACAAGAACCAATCACTAAGTTTTTGCTATGGCACATCACAACTGGCTTGGAGCACAGAAAAAAAAAACTGAAAAATTCATTGCATGAAAACATTGAAGTTATTTGTAAAGAGAAGAAAAAACTGTCTTTTTTTTTATTTTAATTTTTGTACATTTATAGATTCAACTTTTTATCCATAGTCCTGTGAATTTAATTTCTCCCCCAACAATAATGTACAACAATTTAACTTTTATAATATCAGCAACTTAAAGCATTAATGGGGTGATCCTCCCAATTTATTTTTTTTTTCAGTTACCTTAATATCTTTTAGTACTTTCCGAATTTTCTGCTACAGGCAGAAACAATGTAAATTATGAGATCCATAACTCTGTAAATACTTCTATTAAACTAACTTAACTTGCATCTGGTTGTTGTTTCTGTGATTTATCTTTTTTGTGCCTTGTAGCGTAGACATCAAGACGACGAAGCATTTCAACAGCCACTTATTGGTTTGGTTTTGAACTTGATAGCAAATTTTGTACCAATCAAGATGATGCTGTTAGAATGTCTCATCTTGGTGGTATACAAATTTTTTCTAGCAGCAGAAAGCACCGGTCAAATCGAGGGGAGAGTGGACAGTAGGCAAACTTTTCAGCACACACCAAACTGCCAAGTCGGCACAATCATTAAGTATAACAAGGCAACACATGTGATCTAGAACTGGCCAATAGTCCACTGTTCGCTTACAGTGAGTGACAACTCGACATTAATCATCAGTTCGCCTGCTTAGTGTGTGGCACTTGATTATTGTCATGTGTTGGGTTTGTCGCATTTGCATTCAGGTGTGAATTCACCTTGGTTGACCAGAGCTTTATATAAAAGTTTTTTATTATTAGACCATTATGCATTTATTGGCAGACCCCTTGGTCTGCTAACACAATCGAAAACGGTGAGAACAAAGACAAATCGTACAGATCAAACATGATTCTTTAAAATTTCATCGACCAAGTGATAGTGGATATTCAGGTTACTTGAGTCACTCATTGCAGACGACCAGCTTTCTAATTAGTTTTGTTTTTTCAACCTTAATTTAAAATGGATTTGTTTTATACCCAGAGGATCAAAATGTATTTTTCCTTGAAGCAGCTCTGTAGAATGCCAAAATCAGAACATTTTAAATTGAAACTTGAAACCCTTGGTCAATAAGGTAAACGTTTCCATTTTAAATGGTACTTTGTTAAATTATCTGAGCATGTATTGTACGTCTTGCCACTTACGTATGAGCTTTTTATGCTCTAAAGAAATGGCAGTACAGTACCTACCAATGAATTCAATTTGTAACATACCTATTATAAAAAAAACCCACTTTTTGATTGTTGCCATGGCATAGTAATGTTGGAATTGTAGAGCTTTGGGTAATATAATGAATGATAAGCCACATTTTTTGAAATTGTTCAGGAGAGCCTTTTTTTGGTGAGGGTGTGCTGACACTCCTGGGCTGCAAGAGTAGGGTGTAAGGACCGTGACCATCCCATAGACAAAATTAAACACAAGAAACGAGATTGTTGAAAAAACGACAACGCATATCTATGACATATAGCGTCTGCTATATTGGTTTTTAATTGACGTTACATAGTCAGTGACACTCGTAAGATTAAGACATACCTCATTCATCAAACTCCATCAAGCCGTTTCGCTTTTAGGAGGGAACAAAGAATCATACATACACTCTAAAAATAACCCTCTTTCTTGCGCAGCATGGTGAGAATATGATTTTCTACCTATTTAAAATTATTAGTTAGAACTGAACTGGTTGGGCTACCCTACTCCTAACAACCCCTGTTATTTTGAGCAAAATACACTCATGCAAATGCACTGTATAGCTACTATGCTGCCGTTTTCTTGAAAATCCAGTAAGCGGTAAAGTAACAAGCTAGAAACAGTACTGAGGGAGGGGCACTTTGATGTAAAAAATTTTAAATAGTGTGGACTATTACTATTATTATATTGCCAGAGCCGTTCCATTGAAGGGCTCTGGAAAAGTTTTGAAATTGTGTTCAGGAGAGTCATTTTTCTGGTTAGAAATTTCATACTAAGCAACAAGGTATATATATGCTCTATACCATGCTGCCATTTTCTGGAAAATTCAGGAAGTGGTAAAGTGTAAAGCTGGAAACCATACTGAGGAACAATTTGATGCAAAAATGTTATTCTTTGAAAAAGTGTGGCTTACCATCCATTACCATTATGCTGGCCGAAGCCCTTCAACGAATGAGTTAGGTTGTTGGTATGGTATATCCTATTGAACCAAAAAAGCCCCTCCAAATCGTTTGTCTTTCTTACAAACCTTTACTCACCCAACGTGAAGTTAAAGAAAAAGTGGTTAAGAATTCACTTAGAACCCCATTAAAGGACAACCACACACACTATTCTAGAATCCCTCCCTCACATACACGTTTGAATGCTCAAAATCAGAACTTACCAACAACAAAATGATACTGGGATGGTTGGATGGTGTCCTTTCAATTCCATCGAAAAGGTATGACTTTTCCATGAAGGCTTCAACAATCCTCTGCTTCTATCTTGCCAATACAATACAAAAGTTGATTGATTCTCCACTGAAATAAACAATAGAAGAAAGACATTTCTTTTTTTCACACCATCTACTTTCTACAAGAAGTGTTCAGTTGTCATGACCCGTTTACTGCAATAAATTCAATTTTATTTTCTCTTTGCAGTACACAGTGTTCATCAGACTTGCTAGCTCACAGGCAGTTGTCAACAAATTCATTAAGGTTAAATTTGGCTCAAATGAGTATTTACAATAAGAAGAATCTCACGCATCATTGAGGCGCGTTTCTAAATGATAAATCAATCGAATGCTGAGGATAATAAAGTACTGCAGTTGTACATACAACAAACAGCTACGTTAGTTTATTAACATAAATGCCTCTCCTGCTGTTGTGTTCTAAGGCACTATGTTTTTATTCCCCTAGAGATGTAAGATTTTTAAGTGCAAGCTGCTGTCGAATTAACTACCGCTAACAAAATGGAACGTCTCCTACTCTTAGCTTATCAATTTCACCCAAACTTTAAAAAACAAAAAACAATTTTAGCCAAGAAGAAAAAAAAATGAAAATCTGTCAGTCATTGATGATGACAAATTTCTAACCTTACTTTTGAAAACACTCGATACATCCAATTTGTTTTTCCTTAGTTCGCATTCTCGACAAACTACGTCGGATAACGTCTACCAGTAAGTTTATGTGCAGCTGAAATTCAATGATAGTTTGTTTTATTAGACAAATTTTATATCGTACTTACTACTAAAAGTGCCTTTCAGAAAGAAAAACCTAAGCCTCAATACGAAGCTTCTATCAAAAATATAAATCTTACAAAGAAATCGAGGTCTATTAAAAACCATCAGAGCAATGTTGTCATGTTGAGTTGGGCATTATTTATTTATTAATATTAATTATTTTGAACATTTTGCATATGTAGTATACAGAGGCATATGGTATTGATTAATTGGAATAGTAGTAGTAAATAACTTGGTGTGATTTTTTTGTTGGTAATAATAATAACAATAATAATAATAATAATAATAATAATAATAATAAAAATTCAGAAATTGGCGCGTGCTGTGTTTTTTGTTCGTTTTGTTTTTTTTTGCAAAGTACGAAACTACGAAATGGATATGTTGGTAAATGTTTGTCCAGGTTGTTCGAACGAGGCAAGTAAAGAGAAGAAATTGCTCGATGATTATAATAAAACCAGTCACATTTTGGAAAACTCAATCATACCTGGAATGGAACAAATCATACAAAAATAGGTATCTTTTAATAGTACTCTACACCGGGTTCATTCGAACCACCATCATTAGTTCTGGTGGAAGAACCTTCTTCTTCAGCGTACTAGGGAAGGGGAGGGGAGGGGAGGGGAGGTTGGTGGAGGAATCAAACGTAACCGTGGCTCTGGACATTGGCGACAGCTTCTTCGTACGGTGGAGGACTATCGAAAAACTTCTTGCTGGAAACTAGCTCGTAAGGGGGTGGTGGCGTTGGAGCTTCGGGGAACCAATGGCTGATTTCCAATATCGAACTGTCATGCTACAAAATAGACGACAAAAAAAAAAACATTGCAGCTTTAGATTATCGATTTATTGACCAACAAAAATGTATACCAACTTTTTCCATTTTGTCTTTCTTTTATTTTCCAACATGTACTGTATATCAAAATAACATGGAACAGCTGGACGAAACTGCAATGGCACATGACCTCGTACAATTCGGATGCCAACTCATCATGAGGATTGTTCAATAGGAAATGCTATATAGTTGCTATTCATGGTGCTTATAGGATTTATTCTACTAATATATTTAAATGAGAATGAAAAATGTAAACCTCTTGGAAATCTAGAACTTGCAAAGGGATGTGGATGATTACAACAGTGTTTTCTTTATAGCTCGGTTCTGAAATTCATGGACATTTCTTCAACATCCTTGATTGACAGGATGTTGAATCATTTGCAAACCATTTTCTTTGGTTCCAAAAAACCTTATTTTTGAAAGGTGTTAAAAACGTGCGTGTCCTCCACTGGGTCGTTAATAATGACATAACACATTTGCATAATGTATGTCAATTTTGCCCGCTGTTGCGTATTGGTAGGATCCATTCATTATGGTGAAACTGGTAATCACATCATTTATTGTGTCGTTAAGATTTAACCATTATAACCCATCGTTTGGTTGGGTTGCCTTGTCTCACTGGGCTATACTCCAGTGACCCAAAAAGTACAGCACATTACTCACAAATCATTGAGTTATAAGTTAGTTAACCTAACTTAAAACTCCATGCACAAATCGTCATTATAGAATTTGAATATTATTAAAATAATAAAAACCGAAAACATTCTATCATTGGGTTAAAAAGTTAATGGAAACTATCGTTTCTTTTCATTTTATACCGAAATATTAAATTAATTTTTTCTATTCATCATATAGGATTTTTACTCAGCATCTTGACAATTTGTAATGCTAAATGGAGAAGGGTTGTAAAAATAATTTTTTGGATACCTTATACGTACAGTGTATTTCTGAAAAATACAACCAAAGATTACTTAACATTGACACTACACCTACTTCAAGGAAACATGTCTAAGCTTGACACGATGATTAATGGGAATTTTAACAACTAATTGGCTAAATTAATTAGATGAAACATTAGCTAATAGAAAAGTCTAGCGTGGCCATAAAAAAAACAACATATCCTCGTGTTATTGACGTTAATTTATGTCAGTGAATATGACACCTAAAAAATATACAATTTTAAATTATTAATACTTTAGAAAGCCTCATAGAATACTAGTTAAAAGTTATTGCGTTAAAAGTACTGTACCTAATGAAATAAACACATCTAACTAATTTTTTATTGAAATAACACGGCGTCGTTTAATTTTTTAAGCTGACGAGTACAAAAGAAGTTGCTGTAATGTATTTTTATCAGTTTTTTGTTGTTTTTTTCACATAATACGTAAACAATGCAGTAAAAAAAATAGCAGTTACAATCAAACACCGCACATTTATCGCAACAAGAGCAGCAGCAGCAGCAGCAGTGGTGAAAAAAAAAACATAAAATTGTTGGAACTTTTTTTCCATCGAAACTGAACCAATTTCTAAAATTAGTAGACACTCTTTCCAAGTGGTAAATAAGATATTGATTTGCAAAACCAATTGATTTTTCATCCTCCCCCCAGTCTATGCGAATGATCCAGAATGATATGAGAACAGTCCCATTTCCTCATCGATTATTCATTAGGAAAACTTGTTGGCAACAATTTATTTTTTATTTCTCCCTCTCTTCCCGAAGCTGTCGCCTACGTGCACAGCTTACCTAAATTATTTATTCCGAATCTGTTTCAAAAATCATCCAACATGATGACTCCCTTTTTCCTTCCATTCGTCTATACTATACTATACTATACTATACTATACTATACTATAGAGTTCAGGTGAGAGAATATAAAAAACAAAAAACACAACACCTGCGCTGTGCTATCAGTTTATTAAATAAGCTAGCATTCCTTTTGTGGGTGGGGAACTTCCTCGTTAAATAAAATGACGTTACAGTACTTGTTGTTGTTGTTGTTACCTCGATCGACTCCCTCGAGGGATAGTCGTCCGAATCTAGGACTCGAGAGTAAATCGAAAACCACTTTCGCTCGTAAATCATAACAACGCAAAAAAAAGAAGATTCAATTACGGAAGTTACAATAATCCTCTTTAGGAAATTAATAAAATAAGCATCATTTTCACCTTAATTAGCATCGTCTAATTCGAGTGATTTTTGTTGTTGTCTGAATCATTTGAAATGACATTTGAATTTTTTGATATTGGGTAGGAATATTGATTGGTAACTAAATTTTACCACTCCAATAATAGCAACTGAGAAACATAAAAAAAAAATAATAAAAATAGATAACCTTTCTACAGACATTGCAATGTTGGCAACCAGCCTATGTTAAATTAACTGAGAATGTAATTGAAATAAAAAATTAACAGCCGTTTTTACTTTTAATAAAAATCGTAATCTGCGTATTGGGTAAAGTTATCCTATTTTGTATCAGCACAGCACGTTTTTAAAGTTTGCCATTTCTTTTATCCAACTTTAAAATGTTAAAGCGCCGCCACGATATTTATCTACGCGTAATAGTATTCTTCATAAAGTAAAATACATCTATCTTCATGATTGGTAGCTCGAGCGATGTCCATAACTTGCCAGACATCATCCCATGGGTTGGCCGAGGTTTTAATTATTGATTCGAACAACACCGGTTGCCGGATAAATAAATCCCCCATGGCCTACGATTTTTATCGATTACTAATACTGCTGGCTAACTAAAAGTTAACGGTGCGGTATAAATAAAAGAACCAGACAATTGATATTTCAAGGTGAAACAAAAAATTGTCCTGAAACAGCATCCCGTTTCTTCACTTGTTCGGGGAAAAAAAAAACACAACTTTAAAATGGTCCCCCTTGTTTTACCATTCCGAAATCTTCTTTCACGACGCACGCTTGCATTCTTTATTATGGGAAACTTAATAACGGTGCCAAAGGTACCCAACCATCTGTACAAAATCTCACATATACATATTAAAAAGCCCTTTCCAAAGTGGTGTGCTGTGCGGCAGTAATTGGTGTTTATGACACCCAACAATTGGGCGTATAGAACAATACAGTAACAATCGATGTCACAAAAGCCAACGTCCACTTAACTACAATGGTCGCCAGTGCACATTAGAAGAGACGTAGGTGGAATAAATAAAGAAACAACCGACTCACATGATAAGTAGGTGCATCGATGGTGGTGAAGAGAGGACCAGTTGATCCCCCGCTGCTACTTGTACTTAGGGGTGCGTGGGTGGTGTTGGGGTAATGAAGAAGATGGTGGTGATGATGGTGGTGGTGTTCATCATTGGGGGTAGTTGGGGTGGCAACGGTCGCTGATGCAGTCGACGGTTTCTTGCCTTTGCGTTGGCAACAATAGCAGAAAAGGAAGAGGAGGACTATCGAACCTCCGAAGAGAGCCCTGCACGAATTCAAAGACTCTCTTTGTGTTTTGCGACAACAGTAGCAGAACAGTGTGAGCAGGCTAATGGAAGCCCCGAACAGAGTCCTGCAAATGTCAACCAAAACCATTTATAATACATCATCACACACTTAGCCACGGCGTCTCTCTCACACCTGCCACTCACACGTCTAAAGCAAAATAGAACGCAAAAAGCGGCAGCGGGGGTGCAATGTCATATGTCAATTTCTTCACTTTTGCTCTAAAAAAAAACAACTGGCGTACGGGGGTGACATTTTTGTTTCCACGCGAGGGTGCCAGACTGAATTTATTTTTCAGAGTACTGTACAGTAGTTTTAATGCATTAGTAGTGAATCGAAACACTGTGACCATTGTTCGATGTTGTACACAACTCCCAACTGCGTCTGGTATTATTTTTCTTATATAGTTTGAAGGGCTAATAGAGGGTCATTGTAGCGCAGATTCAAATATAACAATGGTTGGAAATTAAAATTAAAAAATGAAATGAAAAATTAATTTCCTCCCCAAGTCGTTAACTATTGATACGAAGATACCAGAACAATTACTGTATAAAAGAACCAAGAACACGTACAGAATTACTTCAATACAGTGTAATACAAAAAAACAAAAAAAGTCTGAAAAATGTCTCCCTCCATGTTAACACGATTTCCCAGAACTTCCCAATGTTAGTTTAATGATGCGGAAAAAAAGAGCCGACATCCGTCAACAAATGTTACGGAATACACCTATTATTTTTCACGTCACTCTAAAAAATACAAGCAATGACTATAGGGCGGACGACTCAAGATTTCGTGTTTTGGACTCAACCCTAATCGATTTTTCAAACTGTTTACAAAGCGAACGTTGAATATTCAAAACAGGCTGAATAAATTCAAACGAAATATTCCTTCAAAATTGAATAACCAATAATAAAGACAATTTGTCAAATGTCAAAATGTCAACACTAAACATCAACTTAGTACAAAGTTAATATGCATTTTTTTACCTCATAATAAGACGTTAAGTAATATAAAATCATCAGCTCTCGATATAAAATGTTTGTTTTTATTATCTTGATCCCGTTGGATCGTTCTACAATAAATAAATAAATAAATAAATAAACGCAAAACCTACTCCTATTGTGGTAGATTCTTCATAGTTAATGTGTACGATTTCAAATCCTAGCCGTCATCATCCGAATGACCTCGTTTATGATGTAGCTTTTGTTTAAGTCGGTCATTGTTAAGGAAATAATTATAATTAGCGCGTTTATCAAAACACTAATCGAGTGACATTATTGGCTGGCACGTAAAGTTCTGAAAGCATTACTTTCTTATTACGGAAATTTTAGAACCAAGTGAAAAACAAAAGACAACTACTTAAATTCAAGGGAAGGAAAAAAATAAAGCTAGTTGTTTATGGAACTCGGATAATCCAAATAATTGGTCTCAACTAATTAATACAAGGGTCATGACATAACGAACTTAAGACTAAATAAATCATTTCTCTCTCTAAAAAGCTCACATTATTTCATATTTCATTCACGAATGGTTTTAAAAATTCAAATCCACTCTGTCTAAAAGAACACCCCAGAGAAACATCATGTTGTGGGTTTTTTGTTTAATTTCCCACTTGACGAGTCACCTAATAAGCTGGTGTGTTGAGTGATTACTCACGAACTTGGCATGGTACACCAACACCCTGACAGCTTACGAAGAACTTACTTATCATGTCTACAAATTATTTGACAAGTGGCTTCGCGCTTGTTCACCACTCCGACTAAATCAACAATGAGTGACAAACCACGGGCCCGAAACGAATTCCATGACATTTGGAAATTAGATCTAATTTAATTTTCAGCACGTACCAACTGAAACCTTCCGAAACACGTATACATTACATTCCCCAGCAAAATCAGGCCAATTAAGATAAGGAGTGATGTTACGTATACGAATTAATTCACCCACCTGAATTTAAAGTGATGAATTTGTATACTTTTGTCAGAATAACCTATCAATCCCCGAATTGTCCGACCCACAACAATAACGGTTTTTTTTTTCATTCAATTCTAATATATTATTCGTGAGACTAGTCAATTGTGTAAAGATTTGTGTGCCGTACTGAACTTCATTCCATCATGGTGTCGTTTTGATGGAAGAAGAAGAAGTGTTTTCTGTCTTTTTTTATGCGGTCGTATTTTTTATTGTACATTATTTGTGCGCTGTGAAATATCATGCTAGAAAAACCACTTGAGGTGTTCCATAATGCAGGGGGAGTTGAGAACAACCTTTCACTTCACTCGCTTTGTAGAAACTTTTCTTCGATCCTCTCGTGTCTTCTTAAAAAGGATAGTCTCATGTTGTTTTACCTACAACCCCCCCCCCCACTTTAATTAAATACAAATTTAAATTCGTGTAAAACAATCCTCTGTCATTGTTTATCATTTTTTCTTTTGTCTTGTAGAATAATAAAACGTCCGATTTTGTACGGATATCATTTTTTGTTTTGAAATAGCCCCGAGAAGAAAACTATCATCGGATGGATTAACTGTCAACTCGAATGATGACTGAAGTGGCTTTTGTTCGCGATGGTGACAAAAAGGCATTGCAGAGTTTTTTTCGACCTCTTTCTTAAGAAGTGTATGTAACTATCGATTATTGTTCTTATTGTTATTATTATTATTGCTGTTATTTTTTGCACGACAAATCGATTTTTGTAAAAAGAATAAAGGCTGTCATCGAAGACATAATGGGATGACAATTGTAATTCAATCGTTCGGTTCCAAAATTGATCGACAAACACTTAGGGAAAGGATCAGCAACCTATTAACGCTCACTGGAACTCTTGTCTGTTCATTACACCTGGGATGGGATACATTAAAACTAAGACGTAGTTGTTATAGCGCGTGGTTAGAGAGTGAATCTAACAGTCGAGTCTTAAAATCGCCAAAGTTGGGTAACAATGGTGATGTCGCAATTTTCATTCCAAATGGCAAACATTTTAGAATATCGAACGCATCAACAAACACACATTCCGAATTAAATTCGCGAAATAGTGAAAAGTTAAAGAGAGAAACATATTATAGGATCGACGACGTATGAAAATGGACCACGAATGGCAAGTGTCAAATTGGAATGGCCTGCTGTGCCGGCCGAGTTGTATTAATAGAAAAAGGAACAAGATTGCAACTCATTTCTATGAAAGTTTGGCCCAAAGCCAAATCGCTTCTTTTATTTTCTAAATTAAAACCGTTATTCGTTGTTGCCTCCAACTTCATAATCATCGGGGCACTTAATCTGAATTTAACAAGCAGGGATTTATAACAACCCGTGCAGCAACTAATTGCATCGCTTGTTCCAGATTTACACGATGCTTCGTTAATCCGGTCACACAGTAACCTAGCTATGGGGGTCTCAATCGTCCATTTGGGTTCCCTCTTTATTTACGTCTTCCATTTTTGTGTTTAAGTTTAAATACGCGTTTCCTTACGTAGTTCTTTTTCGGAAATAAATCGCCATTAACTAAAACTCCTCGAAAAAGTTCTAAACCAATCTCTGGTTGTAACGAACGATAACCAAAATGGATTCAAGGTTAAGCAGTAGAATTACTCTTAAACTTGAATTAAATTTTCCAATTATTTAAAATACATACCCACGTAGAGATAACCAAATGAGAGACCGTGATAATAGACGTTTCGTTCAATACATTAGCAAAATCTTCATTTTCCAATTAGTATAAAACGATAATGATATAAAATAATTAACCGATGTATAATGAAGTTATAACGATCTTCATTTAAACCGAACATTGACGTACAGTCAAGACTTTAAAACCAGAACAGCTAAACATAGCGTGTGTGCAGCAAATTTCCTGAATTTGAGGTAGTGTGGCGGTTGTCACTATCTAACTATAACACACTGAAATAGAACAACGATTTATACTTTTTTTCAGTATAACACCTTAAATCGTACAGCACGATTGAAAAAAACTTGGTTTCCAACACCTCGCTTGGTGAACATCATTTTTTCAAACGATGTCATCTATCACTTATCACCTCATCATCATCGTGTCACTCTTCCATCACCTGTCAAACGTGCTCGATTTGATTTCGAAATTACGGTCAACGAAGGCAAAATAGTCTTATTTATACGTACTTTATATTTGTTTAGAATCACCGACTGGTATAATGAAATCACTTTTAGTCCGATACACACACAGAAACAGTCACAACGTGCAAGTGGAAACCTAAAAAGCACCCCCATCCTGGGATAGAAAGCTTCGCTGCATGACAGGTTAAACGCGCTTACAAAGATAATAGCGACACAGATGGGAAAAGGGATGAAAAGAAGGATGCTGTGCTGTATGATAAAGAGAAACTACTTTTCCTTCATCTCTCTTGGGGAAATCAACACAGCGTTGTTTCTAAGGACTATTTTTTTAGAGCAAAGCTGCCCGAGAAAGAGAAGGCTAAAGGTCTTAATAATTAACGCTTTAGGATTGTAAAGTACTACTACTAAGTGGGAGGCTTACCCTGCCAGAGCAAAGTTGGTGGCGCTTGCCCATAGGCTGTGCACTTTGCGCCCACCCGTGGCGGGGGGCCTGCTGGCGGCTTGGCCAGTCATTGGCGTGCTGCCGTTTGTTTGGCGTGCACGCGCCACCGTCCCCCGGACAACGGCGCATCGACCGAGTAGCGGGGTGAAATGGGTCCGAAAAGGGGGTCTCTGCTCCTTCGATGGTCCCCCAAGAATAAAAATCCGACTCAGCAACACGATTTACCCCACTGACCCATTGCGTCGTCGTGTCCTCCGACGACAATCGTCTTCATCCCACCATCATCCTCTTCGTTCTTCGGCTACCCAGGGTCTTTGTCGCTCGTCGCTTCACCGCTACGACTACCTGGCGCTCGTGCTCGCTCCCCATCACCACCATAACTGCTAGTACTACCCTACTCTCGCAGCTCTTTCGATCCAACATCTCAATTGCCAATTACCATCCCCCAATCCCCTCTTGTTGTTCCTCCCCCGAAACGCTTGGTGTCTGCCAAAGTGCGCCATTTAAAGTGGCGCGGACGCCTTCCCAATCATCCACCATCAAGGACATCGTGTTCGTAGTAGACAGATAAACATTTTATCACTCCCTCTTCCAAATAAGAAGAGAAATACACCTACCACCAAGAATGGAACTTGTCTTCCACGGTGTCTACGCCAACTGAACCTTGCCAACTTCGACTAAAGCAAACAGATCGCCAAAACTAATGTTTCATCTAAGGCTTCCAAGAGAAACTTACTAGTCCATATACATCAACTACCGCAATTAATATTCTGCCGTCAAAGAGGTTCAAGTTGGAAAAGGTCCTTCTTAATACGAGATAGGCTGTTGGGAATTCAGAATCAATCAAGGATAGTTCACATTTTACCACAAACCAATTCTCAAACACCTAATACAAGAATGGAACTTGTCTTTTGTAACGCGTTATTTAAGATTGGCCAACTTAACCTGAGGCAGATGGAGCGAATCGTTAAAGCAAACTCAACTTTTGTTGCAAAATACTATTTCATCTCAATAAACAAGCTCAAGTTGCAGTACTGCAT
>JAQIWH010002001.1:0-27208 GCA_034695005.1 Cryptops parisi
CATCGAGATACAGGAAAAAAGATGTATGTGACGAAACTAGCATCACTGTGCTATGCGAGCATTGCCATTGTTTATTCGTTTATTATTTATTACTAGCTAGAGGTCACCCCGTGCAGAAGCACGGGGTGATAGAAGCACGGGGTAATAGAAACGAATCCTAGTTAAATAAACAAATACGTAAAAGTAATATAGATTCATTGGCAATAATGAAACTGATTATTTAATAATAGTTGAATTATAAACTCGACATTTAGGGTAGAGGAACCACCTCTGAAACGTTCGTCTGAAAATGGTACATATATATACGGATTTCTTTATAAAAGAAAGTATGAAAGAAGAGAAGGTTAGCACTCAGCTTAGCAGGCTGAGTGCTGACTTTTGCGAGTGCGAGTATGACAGACATCAGACAGACATAGCTTATTGTATTGTTAAGATATGACAAGCATATGTGCAAATAAAAGGTGAGGAAAACACATTTTTTTTATAAAACTTAATACTGGAAAAACACGTTTTGTGTCACTTTTAACCTGCAATTCCAAATCGAAAAAATTTCCAAATGGATGCAGTTACTTTCTACCATTTTGTGTATTTTGAAGTGGTATTTTTTAAAAATAACCCTTTTTTTTTAGTATTTATTGTGATTAAACTGATTATGAATCAAATTTCAGTTTTAATTTATAACACAACTTCAATTGCAGACGGTTCCACCTCCAGCAACAAGTGCACCGTCCATATCACGGACACCACCAAGACCAGCATCACCTCCCCGTTCGCCAGCTGTAAGTATTTATTCTTTATTTTTTCTATGCTTAAAGTCACGGCAGTACTACACGGTTTCTCTGAAAAAATGAACCACACAACAAGTAGCATTTAATCCCACACCCTCTAATGACAATTTCATGAATAAAACTTAATGCTAGAAAAAACACATTTTGTGTCACTTTTAACCTACAATTCTAAATCGATAAAATTTACAAGTGGTTGCAGTTACTTTCTACGATTTAGTGCATCTTGAAGTGGGTATTTTAAAAAAAAACAACTTTTTTTTCCAGTATTTATTATAATTAAACTAATTATGAATAAAGATTTCAGTTTTAATTTATAACACAACTTCAATTGCAGACCGTTCCTCCTCCTCCACCACCAACCACACCACGTGCACCAGCATCACGTCTTGGTTCGCCAGCTGTAAGTATTTATTTATTATTTTTTTATGCTTAAAGTTAGGGTACTACTACACGGTTTCTCTGAACACAACAACTAGCAGTATATCACACACCCCCTGATGACAATCATGTGTTGCCAATGGGCTAGTGCATCTTTTGGGGTGACAGCTAATTGCCTACCAAGTTTCAGCTTCCTATGCCAGAGCAGAGGCGGACTTTGGTAGTAACATGGCGCCCTGTGCGAGGCTAAATTGTGGCAAATTTTGTGCATATATATGCCCTAGTTTGGTGCCCTCTAAGCTTATATATACCCAATAAAAATCGCAAGTAACTCCAGCACAATCAACATATTTTTTGAGTTGATTGCCAATAGAGAACATGAAAGTTATAGTTACTAGTTAAAAATTTAAATTAAAAAAAAAAAGATTAACTTTTAGAAATGTTAAAAAATAAGAAGGGAAGCTTAGCCCCCCCCCCTAGACTTCAAAGCTAGCTACGCCCATGGACAAGATGGGAAGTGTTGTAGTAGTTTCTAGATTTAAGATGGTTGACAGGCATGTGATTGGCCTTTATCTAGCAGGGTATGCAGTGTTACTGTCTTTGGGTAGCATAATACCTTGCATGAGGTATATAAGCGGCATGTGTTCAGGGTGTGTGAGTATGTAATTAAAAGAATTCGCAAGTTGCTTTTGGAAATGTCTTGAGCCTGACTGAATTTTGGATAATGGATCTACACTTACATAAAACTGTTACTGTTGCTATGCAAGCATTTCCATTGTTTTTTTGTTTGTTTATTTATAAACTTCGGATTAATATGCACTAAAAACTCTCAAATAATGCACTAAAAACTCTCAAAATATGCACTAAAAAACCTCAAAAATGTGCACTAAAAACACAAAAATTTGCACTAAAAACATAAAAATATGCATGCAAAGGTTGCAAAACTGCTCAAAATATGCAGTAACATGACAATATGCAATTGTTTTCTAGGTGTCCTGTAAAAACATCAAAATTCAAAGCATTTTATTTTTAGCATTTTATTCTTGTTTTAGAATTTGGAATTTATTGTTGCATAAAATTCTAAAAATAAGTTTTAAAAAAAATAAACCTCAGTTGACAATAGAAATTTTATGAAAATAAATATTAAAATAGAAATTTCATGAAAATAAATGCTACAATATGCAAAAAATATGCAGTGACATCTAAAATATGCACTAACATCTGAAATATGCAAAATTATGCAAAAACATCTGGAATATGCAAAAATATGCAAAATAAAATTTAAGCATTGTACTTGCGCAACAATGAATAACATCCTCACCAATTTTGAAGGAGCTGCCTATAAACAAAATAAGTATTACAAAAAAAAATTTCTAAAAAAAAGGCTTTTATTTCCAAATCGATTGTTTATCATGTTCTCATTTGTAACCATGCAAAAACATATCAGCTTCACATATCAGACTCTCTCACTGTTTCTAAAAATAACACTGCTTTTTTTTTCATTGTTACAATTCTTATTAACAGTGCAATTAATTATTTAATATATATATATATATTTATTTTTTTAAAATTTATGACAGGGAGTAATCAACTTTAATTTGATATATCCATAAATTATATCCACAAATACGTAAATATGCAAAATTTCAAGTCGATTGGACATCGGGAACTAGGTCAAAAATAGCTTTCAATTTACGAACATTTTGAGTGTAACACACACACACAGACACACAGAGTGAACTAAATAAAAGCCTTTAAAAAGAAGAAAGTTGTATAAACGCATAATACTTAAAAATAACTTATAATAAAACTATCTGGACTTTAAAATCAAAGAATTTTTTTATTTTTTTAAACGATTTAGTTTAAAAAAATACTGTGTACTGTTGTAATTTATACTTACTGTATTTAGTTGTATTGATATTGCTATTCTCTACATTACATACAAGAATGATTTATTTAGTAAATAAATCGATACTATTTTAAAACTATCTTTTAAGTAACACAGTATACATTAATGAATTATAAGTGAATAAAAGTCATTTAATTTGTTGATTAAACAAAGTTTTTGTTGGCAGGTGAAAATACGATTAGCTTGATACGGGAGTTAATCGTATCGGATGTGACTAGACATACGTGAACAAAGTTGAATTTGTTATGCGCCTTTCATCAGAGAATCAGAAGACTCTTAATGTCAAATCACAATTAAAAATCAATTGTGTCATATGCATATGGTCTTAAAACAACTACGTACTTATTAATGAATGACTTACGTATTTTAACTTACGTATTTTAAATATAATTGAAGGTTCTCCCAGAATAACGTTGCATGTAACAATTCATAGTTTTGAGTAAATGGCAAAAATAGTATTCAGCAACACACTGATTGTCACATATTAGGTGAGCAATTTTGAAGTGATATACTCGTATGTATGTTTTAGGTAGCTATGAGTTTGTTGGCGACACTAGCTAGGCTCATATATGAGGCACATTTTTTCTATAATAATCTCAATATTGAATTTTTGTAACATACAGCGTTATTCAATTATACAAGCAAGTCTTCAATTATACATTATAATTTATACGCGTATGGAAATTCTAATTATTAAAAAAGTTACATTTATACTTCTCTTGGCTAAAATGAAAACATTTCATCACGTGTGGCAATGTTGGTTATAAACCACAATTGAACAGCTGATTTCTAAAACTTGTTAACTTCACTTTTAATTAAACCATTTTTGAGTTAAGAGGCTCTGTAAACTCTCTCTAGTGCAATCAATATACTCGTGCCTCCCTTCTGGGTAAGAATTAGCTCTAGCTACCTGCTCTGCCAAAATCATCTTCCTAAGTCTTGTGGTTTTTCCGCAATTTTTGACAAAACAGGTTTTCTCATCAAAAGCGCGCTTGAATCGGTTGTCGCACATCGATTCACATTTTATACATAAAGTTTGAATCACGAACGATAATAGAAAACTTTGTGGTGAAGATTAACATCGAACTACTTGCATTGCAACGATTCACACTTTAAAGGAAGAAATGCTGAACTTCTAATTATAAAATAATTCTTGTTTTTTTTTTAAATATATGACAGGCCTGTAATCGCTTTATTTCAGAACGGCTTCCCTACGTAGCGGCCATCTACTGGACTTCGACTGAACTCCCGTTATTGGAAAGTGGCGAAATTCCGTGGTTGTCCATGTCTTCAACAGGCGATCCCGTGGCTAGAGGTCCTCCCGTGACGGATCACGCGGCGCTGCCGCACGTGGTGACGGCCCTCACCGATCCCGAAGCAGTTACTTTGCTCGGTTATCCTTCTTACGATCGAAACGATGAAGTCACCGATTCCTCGCGCGAATCGAAAGAGATGTTCGGTCCGTTTGTGTCCGCATTACATGGTGAATTGAGCGAAATATCAACTTCTGCCCCACCCAATACCGCCATCAAAGGTAGGTTTTATTTATTACAGCAGAAATTTTTTTTTAATATCAAACCATTGTACAACACTTTCTGTTTTATAACATTCTTGAGAAATATGTTGTAATGCCCTAATTTTATCGCATTCTCACGAAGTAAGAAATGAGATGGAGCCTATTTATTTATAAATTTTAGTCATATAGCATATCAACATCAACACATTTCTAGGTGAGCTCCATCACGAAAAAGTCACGTAAGCATATGGACAATAAGAAACTCCCTTATGGGTGGCTTTATGCGTAACCGCGGAGCATCTCACAGAATATACGACCTCATGTGAGGTAACGCAATTGTTTTGCTTGAATTACAACAAAGCCCCAACGCTGGCTCGTGAAGTAAGTTAAAAATTTAGGAATAAATTTAAACCCCTCTAGTACGCTGGGGACTCTTCAGACATAAAAATAAACATTCCCCCTTTTTAAATACACTCCAAAATTAGGGAATTACGGCGTAGATACCCTGTATGTTATGAAATTGATATGTTGAAATCATTGTTGAAATTCGATTTCAAGTCATGGATAGGCAGCTTCACTTGAGCATCGATTAAAACTTGAATTGTATGAATTCTTGTCATTTCAAAACTTGTCATTTTTATTGAGAACCCAAACACAACCACATTGTGAAGGGATGAACTAAAACTTTGCTCGTAAAATAAAAATATTGACAGGTATAGAAGTTAACCCGTTAATAATGACCGGAATGAATGCATTCTAATGCACTCTGTTTTAAAATCATATTGATCTAACACTGACCGTGTTATATTGTTGGGTTATGATTTAAGTGTATCTCCTTAGAAACTGTGTTTATTAATCTTTGTGTACAATTTTCGCATGAACTCTTACATTTTGGTATGGCAACCTACAAAACCATAAGCCCACTTGAGATCTTGAGATACCACTGAGATCAAGATCTCTTGCCAGAGATCTTGAGATAGGCTTTATCGATAGATAAGGCTTATCCCAAGATCTCTGGCCTATCCTATCGTTATTGTACTTTCTGAGACATTACTGGAATCCATCTTTTGTGAGAGTGTTCAGTTGCCCTGTCGAACGAAAGATAAGTGTCTTGTAAGCGAGGGAAGGGGGAGTATTCCGAGGGGACTGATTGTACTTCGTATTTTACTGTAATACTTTTTTTAATTATTCACCGTACTTAATTGTCACATTTTGTATATATTTTCTTCATCATCACGCATCATCAGTGTGTCCATTTAAATTACATTGTTGTAATTCAAATGGACACACTCGCACCCCGTGAAAGCTTCCAGACAGATAGATATACCACAAATCTAGGTAATTATATACCGTATAGTAACGAATACAACTTTACAAACTAGCAACAAAATTTTTACAGGTTATCACAAGATGACAAACTCTCCTCTAGTATGCTCATAGCGTATCCATGACTTCAAAGCTAGAGACAACAATAGTTCGACCAGCGTTCAATGGTGACCAAACTTATATCTTATCATATCACTACGGTATATTCATTCTGTATAATTCAAAATATTGAAAATGCTAGAGTTAAATAAAGACACGTCAGAGATAAGAACAGCCGTTAAAATAAAAGCAAGTGATAACTAAAAAAACACGCTTTGAAGGTTCCACTTTTCTTTTGTGGACATGTTTGTTGGATGGGGAAAGTACGCTTGGATGATGAAAACATTTGAAACTGATTTTTTTTTCTTTAACATTTAGTTTTAATTTTTTAAACAATATGGTATATATGGTGCATTGCTGAGAATCATTGTTTCCCCAACACTGTTGGCGGTGTTGGGGAAACAATGATGTTAATAATAAAAATCAGTTGACATGAACTATGCATTGTTGCATTTGTTATTGTTGAAATCCCAAATAAAAATTTTCCATCTCATTTTCTCACTCGCTCGTCTAACCTACCATTGTACTCATACACAAAGCGAAGTTAATAAAAAGTGGGTAATAAAAATAACGATAAAAGTAATCGTTTTATAAACAGTAATACCTGTACATATTTGTTGAAAAGTTCTATTTATTTATCAGACGATTCACGGCACTTTTGGTCAGATATCGGAATATTTATATCATGGAATATTCCTTTCTTAATACTGTATATGCTATTTTAAATTTATTTTATCTTAACGAAGTACAAAAAGAATGTCAATTTTTATAGCGGACATATTCAGCAGACATAAAGATTTTCCGGGACAGACATCAGAACTATTGCACGACAGCAATGAATCTAATAAAGATTTTTTCTTTTATTATTTACAGCGAAAAGTACGTGCCAACGTGCTTATCACATCTGTGAACAAGAGAAGAGCTGCCAAGTGCTACTAGGTAACATGTTACAAGCATGTGAGTCCGAAAGTGCTCCTTGTAACAGAACAGAATGTATGGCAGCTGTACAGAACTTTTATCATCTTGGTAACCCTTCTACTGTCCGGGCTGTAGCATTCTGCATTTGCAGGTAAGGAAAAGTATAATATAATGCATTAAATTAATTTTGATTTATTATTTTACCGCAACTTTTTAATATTAGCAAATATCTTAAGTTTGTTTAAGCCTTGTGCAATTTGTAATCAGCATCCTTAAACATTTTGCGGTTAACTCTCTTATAACCCTACATTGTATTCCATTTATAAATGTGGACCTATAGTAAAAACGGTTTTAAGTTACAAAACATTGACAAAGGTTTTGAGGTCTCATGTGCTATTGGTAGCAAGTGCCAAGGGCGAGGTTATAAAATAAGATTTAAGTGCTAAATCCAACTTTTTGTTGTTAAAAATGTTTATAATACGCAATTATTGTTAATGTCAACGCACATAATAATTTCAAACATAATTTTACTCTCAGTTCTGCTAATATGGGCTTTCTACCTCATTTACTATAGATCTTTAAAGGTTAAGGCTATAATCGATTAATATTTTATCTTCACCAAAAATAGCAAAAATAGTTGGCAAGCACAGTGAATGTGAAAGGTGGTGAAGTTAGAATGCAGTGGATTTATTTTTAAATAAATATTTAAAATACAGGTAACAAAGACCAAACAAACAAAAAACAAACAAAAAAAGTCATCAAAACGTACACACAGGTGAAAAGACTACAAGTAGTTTAGGGGCACAGTAACAACTGTGCCGCAAGCTGCAAAGTAGAACTACGTGAGCTATAATATTTCATGTCACTATCTTTACGGCAGTATTGCTCATGCGATTCTGTAATTTTTTTTGAGATATGAAATTGATAAAGCAAATAAAGCGGAAATAGTGGTAAAATGTGTTTATTTTCAAGTTATGTATTAATTTGATTAGCAGTTTACTGGACTGTCTTAAACTTGTCCTAAATTTGTCCAAGCCACTCCCAATATATTTACGATATATTAAAGTAATACTCTTATTATATTATTATATACTATTTCATTGACAGTCTTAATTAACAATTTATGTGTTTAATTTACAACCAAAGGGATTGGACAAAATTTGCTAATAATTTGTTAAGATATAAAAATATATCTTATCATTACTCTTAAATTATTTGGCTACTTACATTTAAGTTCGACGATTTGCTAAATAGCTTTTTAAATTTGCACCACGACGACATTTTTTTGGTTTATTACTTGGATAATACTTATAATTACTTTTTCTGGGAGACATTGCCACCATGAATCTATGATAATTCAAAAGTTGATATACAGTACTGTACAATCAAATATTGCTTCACGTGCAAATTAGTCTTCTAGTAATTTATTAGAAATCAACTATTACGAATATAAAAATTTTACGAAGTAACGATTGTAGGCGTTTGTTGAAACAGTGTTACAAAATATCTTACACTTACATTTTGAGTGATGAAAACGTGAGCGCAGCTTAAATTTTCGTCAACAGAAGCGTTTCCAATGCTGACGTCAGTTGCACACAGCCAATCGTGAGAAAGGTCTACCAACAGGAAGTTTACACTTTTCACGTTTAATTTTTATTTTAAAATTATTACGTCTAATTTTTATTTTAAACTTATTTTAAAATAATATGTTTTACATAATACAAAGTTATATACACTTTAAATGTGAATAGCACAACCATAAGCATATGGGCTACTAATACACGTTGGACGCTGGTCGCTAAAAACGCTCATAAACGTCCAAATATAGTCGATAACCAATATAGGTGCTATGTAATGAAACAGACTTATCGACTATTTTTGGACGTTGATGAGCGTTTTAAGCGAACTAGCGTTCGACGTGAACGTAACCATGGTAGAAAAACTTTTTTGATTTTAGGACCGCCCCTTTTTGCTCTCACAAAGTTTTTGGAACGCCCTTTTTTGCTCATGCAAAGTGTATGACCATTCAACAAAGTGAGGTAATTTTGAGCAATTGAATGCTAGTTTGCTGCCTACCTTATGTGTAAGAGACCTAAATCAGCTTCTTAACATTTAAAAACGGTGTAAGAGTCTAAATTTATGCCTGCTTCATTCAGCAGTTGTTGCATTTAATAACCTCAAACTGTACGACTGTTGTGCTGATGATACGTGAAGAAGAACGTATGCGATCACATGTTCATGCGTTCATGTACACCTGAATTAAATGTGTTTCTCTGATATAAATGAGTTTTTTGTGCTTTATATGTGTTAATTTAATATGCAGTGTTTGGAATTGTTTACAGCTCACACTCACATTTTTTACATGTGCAAGTCCAATTAAAGCCTGGTTTTTTGCTAGTCTGATAATTATAATTCCAACTTTTTTTGAAAACTAAAATTTTCTGCTCTTACTTTCAAAATATTTACCAGTATACACAGACAACTTTTGATTTTGCCTTTGTGTTGTATGAATTTCAGATCCCTTTGCAAAGGTTTATTTATTGCAAAATGGAAAGAAGATCAGCAAAAAGAAGACCTCGGTGAAAAAGGATGAGCGAAACCCCATTTTCAACGAGGCCATGATTTTTTCAGTGCCTGCTAATGCCTTACAGGTAATTAGTTGATTATAAAATTTTGATGTATACAATACGTGTTAAAGTATTATTACTTATTTTATTGCAGTCATGTTAATTGTAGTGATGATAAAATATAGAATTGTTGCATTAGGTACACTAATAAGACAAATTTAATGATGTGATTTTTCTGCTTCAGAGTAATGATTGAAATTTATGACTTGCATTTCTAAAGTTTTCCAAATATCAATATTATTAAACAGCACCCTGTGATGAAAAAACATATGTATATTGACAGTTTTAAAACAATGAAGTGACTCAAAGGGGACGCTAAATGATTTCTTTGCTGAAATTTTAGTCAAGCTTCTCATTGGGTTTCACTGAATTAGCTGAGCTTCATCTAACTTGAACGTGAAAAAAATTGACAACAGTTGTAATAAAATTGGCGAAAACATTTGAATTCATAATTTTTCCAATTGTTTAGACCAGGGGTGATACTTTTGAACAGATTGAACATTGAATAGATTGGTCAAGAGATAGTGCTGTCTTATTTTGATGCATATTCAATGGAAATTGTGATAGAAACAAAGTGTGGGCTTGAGGGCACGGGTAGGGTAGATAGAGTGCACAGCTCAATTGGGCCATTGGTAGCAAGAGTACAAGGGGATTCCTGTAGCCAATCTGCTTAGGCAATCTCCAAATGTATATCAAGAACTCAACTGAACACATCAACCAGTAGAGGTGATAAGCTTCGAGTCATCTCAGGTAGATCGTCGCTCAGTTAGTTCAAATGACAATCCATTTTGAGCTGTTTCATGCTGAGACTTCATACTGTCAAACCTCTTTAAACTGCCACCCTTAGTATTCGATAAAAGTTGACGGTGAACGAGGGTGGCATTTATAGAGAGCAGATTCATATGTGTGATTCTGTGTTTTTAGTGGCAAAAGGCTATAAAGGGACAGTTTATGAGGGTTGACTAGTTTCTTGACCCAAGGACTGCTGCAACCTTTGCATTGGGCCAGGTTCTATCGCATCAGAAACCTCAGACCCCGACGAAATGTCCAGTCTCTTGGTCCACTGTTGTATTCGTTTGGTCCGCTGCATTCAACAGTGTTTTTATTCGATGGTTTCACTAAGGAGATGCGATTATGCATGTTTTTCCTGGGTGTAACTCATTGGATGTGGGTCTTACCTGTAATTGTATGGGGAGTACACCAGTGATATGAGGGGCACACCACCCACCAATGTTCCCCCTGGGCACTGCAAGAAAAGGCAAAAGACAGAACTGGTAATGTATTTTAACTGGCATGGAGGAATTATAGTTTTTAGAATTAAAACCTGTTAAAACCCGGGCCGTTAGCTCTCTTCACACAGTCTATCTGATGAGAATGGGCAGCAGTGCTAGAACCATGCACTTTTCTCTCTTGGTCCAGATTCCATATGCGATGTTCCTCTGCCACAGCTAGGCTGCTTGTGTCCATGTTGGAGTTCTGTCATGCAACTCATTTGAAGACCTCTGTCTTCTTTCACCAGCTTCTCCACCCATAAGGCTCTTTACATGGTTTTCCCACCCTATTGTCCAGTCTTCAATCTGCATCTTTCATGTTCCAATCTCGGAGGATAAAGCGTTATTAGCATGGGCAGGTTGTTCTCGATTTCCTTGAAACTTTCTTCTCAGGCCAGATACGAGTTGATAACTCCTCCTGGACTTGGTCTTAGATGTGAGATGGTACCAGGGCTACTCGCTAGCCAGATCTTCTCGTCGGGTGGCCACATCCACCGTTTAACCTGCGAAGCATGATACACCAGATGGTTCTGGTTGAGATCATGACCCACTATATAGTCGATCCCCTCTAAAACCTATTTTACAATAAAGATTCATGCAATTTCCATCCATGAGTGAAAAAAATATAAAATCGGATGGATCCCTGTATGTGTTTTCAAAAAACATTGGTGTTTCACATTTAAATTTGTGAACGGGGACAATGTTGACAGCTGAATGAATTGAGGACCATTGGTCATAGGACTTGGTCACAGGTTATTGGTCATAGACTACTGTAAGTACTATTTTTAATTTAATTTCCAGTTTGAATAATACGCATTTTTTTTTTTTAACTGCAATGAAATGAAGCATTCCATTATGAATATATTAAGGTTTGTTAAATTATTGTTTTAAAGTTATCATTTTAAAAATTTAATAATTTAAAAATGTACTCATCGTAAATTACTTTACGATGAGTAAGTGATGCTTCTAATCGATTAATTCGATTATGCAATAGTTAGATTTTTTCATGGACATACGTAGGTAAATTTAATTTATATGTTTCTCATGCATTATTTATATGTTGCATTATTTATGTGTTTTTTAAGTAATCATTCTAACATGTTTAGCAAGAATTTCTTAAATAATTTTTTATCCGCTTCAGTTTTGAAAATGATCGCTCTCCAGTACAGATACTGACCATTATCGTCATGCAAATTTGAGTGACAATCTCAATATTTGGGAATGTTGACTCTATTTTATCTGATGTAATTTTGGAATACATTTCTGGAATTGTTATTTCATCTTCCCCATCCAGTAGATAATGTTTGAACTGCTGCAGTTCATCAATGTTGAAAGTTCTTCCTTATTCAAATTGTTACAATAGAAAGAAATTTGTTTCTCTGACTTGCTTCTTGTCTCATTTTCATTTAAGTTTTTTAAATTATGAAAACATCAAACGTTTTAAAAACATTCATATGTATGATTAGTAGTATGATTCATATGAATGGAATTGTTTCTTAGAATTTCTTCTTTTGTTAGATATTTTGTGTGTAATGTGAGGGTATCAGTTTTGTCTTTGGGAAGTGCTGGATGAAAAGTAGTTTTGTTACTGAATTGTCAGTAGAATTTAGTGTGCATAAAATAAATTTTTATTTAGTAAAAATACGCTGAGTCCATACCTTACTGCTATGGACTATCAGTTAGGCAAGGTGGGGACCCTCATCATTGAAGGAGCCCTGCCCCCCCCCTTAAGATGGCACTGTACAGGGATGAGATTACCCCAACAAGTTAGTAATCCACCCTGTTAAAATAATTTAATTATTTTAACAAATATTGACTCCAAAAAAGAGATAATCTGAGATATGATAGAACATTATGTAGTACTGTATTGTTAATTATAAATACAATATGTTGTTTCTTTACCACCTGCCATGTTGAAGGAGTAGCATACTCGCCATGTAGAAAAAACTTCCAAAATCAGTCTAACCAGAAACAGGGAAAGGCAAAGGCTTTTGAAACAAAAAGTAGCAAGTCCAAGAATGACGAGTTCAAAAAATCCTCGTTCCAGTGTAGTGGTAATACCGTATAACAAACTATTTTATGCAAATGATAAACAGTGAAACTAGTCTGATTGTCATTCACTACTGGCTTTAGTTTACTCAGGTGACAATCCCATATGGGAGTTACACGACAGTTAACACATTAATTACTACAATGATGTAGAATTTTTTAGAGTCATAAGTATAGTTTAAAAACACATTGAACTTGCAATGAATGAATGAAATACCTATACTGGTAATTTATTTTTACATTCATTATTTTTGAAAAGGTTCATACATAAGTGTGATGCACCATTATTCAGAAAAATCAACTTTTAATGAATAATATTCAAAATAATGAATTCTTCAAAATATTTTTGTTTGGTTTCCAGCAGAAATCAATTACTTTCTCTGCTCTCTCTTCCCTGTTAAGAAATTGACAGCACACTGCTGGTTCAAAACAACTTTTATTATATAATCAAACTAAGATTTTATTTTGTTTTTGTTTTTTGACAGACTGTCCAATTGCGGATAACAATTGCCGAATGTCATCCTGATGGTCGTGCACCTTCTGTTGGTCACGTCATAGTTGGTTCACAAGCCACAGGTAAAGCGCTGTCTCATTGGAACCAAATGATGTCTTCTTTACGAAAGCCAATTGCCATGTGGCATCCTCTACGCAAATAAAACTTCAAGACGGTATGTTAAAGGGTAGAAGTTATTAATTTCTTGTGCTTATAGATCATAATTATCGTTTTAGATGTTTACTTTATTTTTATATGTTGGTAAGAGTGTGTTTATGTATATCTTTTATGGTATCAAATACTACATTTTGTTTAATACCAAAAAAAAGGTTGTTTTGGGCTACTGATTCTTGCAGCAATTAGCTGGAGATCTACAAACTATCAGCACATAAAATCGAAAAGCCCTTATTGTGGTCTATTTATTGTTTATAGCTATGATTAGGAAAGCTTGTTGGATTTATACTGCACTTGGCCTATGAAGATCATTTAATATCAACATAATGTTCCAGACCAAACCAATAGGGAAACACTTTCATTTAAACTACCATAGACAAACAATTATGAAATTGGTGCCTTTTCCCATATTATTGAAATTAATTATAGCCTACAATTTATTCACTTTTGTGGGTATAAAAAAAGTAAATTTTTTAGGAATGCAGCATTTTGAATTTTGGTATACACTGTGGCTTTTTTAAAAAACGTTTAACCACGAACTTATCCATTCAGATAATTCATTGGAATGCCCAACAGCCAATTTATTCAAAATTAGACGAACAAGCCATTTTGGCACTCATGTTTACAAAATTTATGATAGCTTTAATTGTGTATATTCATCTGATTTTATGTTTGCAGAAAAAAAATTACAGAAAAAAATCAAACTTTATGCAACATATATAAACTAGTTTTAGTACTTCTCAACAAACAAGAAAAAAAGGTGACTAACCATATCTGTACCTAAGAATTTATAAAGTTGATGCAGACAGTTTTTTTATTAAGCTATATACTATATATGTATATAAAAAATTTTCAACAAATAACTGGTATATGTTATCAAGTACTGCATATGAACCCCGAAAAAAGCTTTTAAGATCACAAATATTGCTGTTGCTTAAGTAAGAAGACAAAAAAACATTCTTTTTTTTCCGATATGGTGTTTTACAATGTGTAACAAAATACACACCATTAAGCTGAAATTCTGTATTCAAATGGTGAAAAAGTTACTAGTTGAACATGCTGATTTTTTACAGTAATGAAACTTAAAACACTTCAAATACAAATGTTGAAGATTTGCATATGTTTTAAAAAAAAATAGATTGGGACTCTTTGTGTACGGGGTGTGATATTGTTCATTGGACTTGTGTGATATTGCTGAAATTTGTTAATTTTGTCTAACCACAAATTGAGTTAGAAAACCCTGTACAGAATGCTAATTTTGGGAGCTGTGAACTAGTTGGGTTTTTTAGGGAGGGAGGGGTGATATATGTTTTGACACCTAAAGGGCAGTTTTGAGCATAAAAAATAAGTTGTGTGAAAAGTGAAGCAGAGTTTATAAATGAAATTTAAAATCTGAGAATGAAACTACGGCTTTTGGTAGGGGTGGACCAAATTCGGGGAAATCTTTTATGGGAAGTGCAATTCAACGATTTTGTAAATATTAGCACTAAATTCTATACTAATTTTGATTAAAAAGGAAAATAGATACTAGCAGATAACTTAATTTTAGATATAAAATATTTAAATTGCAAGAAAAAAAAAACTGGAGTGCTTGAAAGAAATTTTGGTGAGAGGGAATGTAAATGAACAAGGACACAGCTGATTATTTTGGAAAAACTATTGTTTGCTTCAAAGGCCAGTAAAAGCACAAGAACCCAGAAAGTATTGTAATCAAATGTTCTTTTTTATCGAAACTGTGATAAATGTGATATTTCAGCATGATTTCTTTATAACATTTCAATATGATTTCGTTATGGTGACTACTAAGAATATTAAAATAAACAAAGCTTGAAACAATGACAAGAGAAATGGAAGAAAATTAGACTTCCCAGATCGTGGGCCCATTTCTCATCCATTACTTTGATTATTAAGATAGGATACCCTTGTTTCTACGTTACTCCAAGAAGGGCTTGAAGGATAATTAGAACAAAAATTCCCCGCTTAGCACTGTTAAGTCATTCTTGAAAACCCAAATGCTAACCCAAAACACGTTAAAGGAAAATTTGTTTCCCAGAAAAATGATAGAAATCAAACTAAAAATTTGTTTCCAAAGTCGAGTAAGCTTTATCAAAATTCTGTAAACAAAATTACAAAGAACAAATGGACTAAACAATTAAGTGTTCATTAACTACATATAATCATCAAACATTGCATACAAATGAAATATTCTATAAAAATATATAACAGGACTTGAATTGCTGTGTATGCAGGCTTAGCCTGAACGTTGTTTATAGTGTAAGAACTGTAGCGCCCAACATTAGGTTATAAAACAGCCAGTTGGCATGAAATTATAAAAAAAGTTATATTAAACAGTGCTAATCAAGCATCATAATCCTGAGGGGGAAATTGATTCACTTTGTATGGGAGAATCCATGACTCAATTGTCAAGAAACTTCCAATTTTGCATTATATCAATTATGACTATGAAGTATTGGATATTTCTTAATTAATCTATTTATCTCTGCGAACTAGTTACTAACTTGATAATTTGAACTTGACCCTAATATAAGTAACTCTATGTTAAACAGAAATTTTTTGTTGGATTGTGTACAACATTATTAATCTTACCACTGGTAGCTTTTAAAAACGATTTGCAAACCTTTTAGCTAACAAGTGCAATTACTAGCTGCTTAACTCTATGATCTAGATACTACTGTATATCGGTGCTAACAACCACTTTAGAAAAAATAATTCAAACATAAATTAAATTTAGAAGAAACATGGATTTTTGAATATTATTGTTCGGGTCTTGCTGAAAGAATGACTTATGTTGGTGTACTAGCGATTGTTTGTTTGATTAAAGTCACACTGCAAACATAACAATCCACGACATCAAAGCATATATAAAAAATTTTAACGGATTTGTAGATGAGGTTTCTGTTTGTGAATATTAATGATAGATGGAAATATATATAAATATATATCTGGTACTATTTATTTATTCATTCATTTATTTATTCATTTATACAGTATTATTAATAATCAACTTGAAAGTTTTTGGATCATTTGTATTGAATGTCCTGGTGGATTGTCCAAATTACGAATTCTTTCGCAGACACTGCCTCCTACCTCCCACTCTTCCTGAGGTGCTAGGGAACCGCGTTTGTACCATCCATCGTGTGTATAGGTTTTTGAAGCTGTTGGGTCTTGACCAACTTATATAGTGTGCTATTTAGGTTTTATGTTTCTGTGGGTGCCATATGACAAGTCGTTGGCAGTTAGTGCGCCTCAAAACTCCAAATAACTAACTGTATAGTGCAATTCATGTTTTTATAAATTACCTGAAAGTTTTGATTATTATTTGCTTCTTTATGAGTTAATTAGATCTTAATTTTACACATTACATCATGTGTGGCATTTATTTCACATTGATATGTCACTTTTCGTACCTCATGTGGATGAAAATTGAATAGTCATACTCCGAGTTATGGCTCTTTGGACTTGTCGTAAGGACATTATGAATTGCCACCATTCTCCAAAGTTGCAGTGATTGCGTTTGAACCTTCAGTGGTGATTAGTAAGCTGACTCTGCATACATATTATGATTACTGTGTATGTGTTTATAAGTAGAAACAAACAATGCTTGCAATGTTTAGACTTGCAGACATTTTCAGGATACGACATCTGTCTGAAGGCGACGTAACTATTGGGTGTCCCTTTACTATGGTGCCATTTATTGTGCTCATCTTGTAGATGCATACTTGACGGTATATGTGTCAGTTATTAAAGGAAACTCAGTGGGTTAATTTATAGCCTAGACTGTTTTTACTGGCCTTTGTTCAATTGTAGGATATATATGTTGTTCGAATGTTGAGGCTGACAATTTCAGTTTGTCTTTGGTTGATTAACTTAAAAGATTAGACTCTAACTGAAAATGATGATTTGAAAAAAACAGACTAAAATCGTCAATAATTTCCACTCACTAATTTTCAATCAAGCCCCGTAGATATATTCCAGTTGATATAAAATTGCATTCCATTTACTGATTTCTGAAGTGTTTTAGCAGTTTATTTGTCTTCAAATTTTTATGCATTATGATACAGGTCACATTTTTCTTCATCAAATACCGGTATTCTCGTTTCCATTATGTATAAGCAGTATTTATCACTGATATGTGAATTTGAAATACTGAATTGCATCAATGATATGCTCCATAATCATGTAATGTAGTAGATACAGGAAAATCCTGTTAATCTGAATTTGAAGGAACTGAAAGTGTTATTTGTGGTGGTTTTTTAAATATATTTTTTTCTATTTTTATTTAATATATGAAAATGGAATGTGTCATATAAACCAGACCATCTTGTTAATTGTTTGAAATAAGAGGCCCAATGATGGAAACGTCTTGGTGTAATAGCTGAATACTGCTTCTATTGATCAGTTTCCTGGAGTGAAAAGCCAAATCCGGTGTTGCATGAACTCTTTGTTTCATAACCTGATGAATGAGAGCTAATTATTGTACAAAGAAATGCGTATTTTGTTACTCTGTAACTGCAGAAAAGACCTCTCTGAGCAAATTGAGCTTGTTGTTTTGGGAACATATAAACACACAATGTTGATGCTGTTGTACTCTTTAGTTTTATTACTGTGTATTACACAAAGTATTATAAGGAATGATATTGTATTGATTGTAAGTCTAGGAACTTTATTATATCATTTTATTATGCTAATCATCATGGCTTTCTTCCATCCATCTTTCTTACTATGTTTCGATATAAAATTGGACACTAAATTATCATTATTTATGAACCTTACGTGTATGATTAAAGGGAGTGCAGGGTTTTGATTTTTGATTTGTTTTCTTTTTGAAGTATATTTCACTGGCAGGCACTGTATATTCTTCCAAGTCCTAGCGAAATCATCAGCAATACTGATTAAGGTTAGGACTTCAAAACGTTTGCATTATTTCTAGAGGTTTGTTTCAAAACAAAAAATAATTATTTTAATCTTGCAATATATTTTAGAAAAGACATGAAAATAATATTTGAGAAACTAATGTTAAATTGTTGTCTTTGCAATTAAGTTACCAGATTTTCGTGAATGAGACACTCAAATATAAGACTCATCCGAATATAAGTCGCAACTCGTAGGGGTTTGAGTAAAAAATTAATTATATAGGATGCACCCAATTATAAGATGCACACATGAAATGCACGTAACGAACAGTTTACTGAATAATAAAACTTAAGCTGTGTTTGGCTCTAATAGTAATGTGTTTTGTAATAAAGACACTGGTGAATACGGAAGACCCTAAATTACACACCCATTCATATAATGTTATTACATTCTACTGTTAATGTAATAAATACTGACTTTAGTGTACCTAATTGTTTATTCCAATTTATATAATGTGCCCAGGAATACAAGGCGCAGCTAAGGAGCATCTTGTGTAAAATCTTGTATAAGTGAATCTTATATTCGCAAAAATAGGGTAGTAAGTTTCGACTTGCTCAATTTGAGTAATTTATCCAAAGTGCTGAACTGGTGTTTTTCTATATTATTTAATTTCTCCTACCCCCTCTACTTGTATTCCCTCTGTCCAAAATATGGTAGGCCTATACATTTCATGTAAAACTCTCCGATTATAAACACTTGTAGAAAATAAGTTTTTATTGGCTTGTAGTAATCTAATTACGGTCCTCTTTCTGGTATGTAAGTTTGTTGGTGAAACTTGCAATTGGTTTGTTTTTTGTGACAAAGTCATGTCATGTCAAAATGTATGCAATTCAAAATGACACCCGTTGTGACTGCAGTGATGAACATACGGTTTCAAAAAATGATGCTGCACACAGTAGGAACAATAAATTAAAATATTTAACAGTTAAAAAGTGAAATAGAATACTCCAGCCATTGCAGCTATATTCCAATCGCTATAGCTGCAATGCAGAAATTGAGGGTGCTGTCGTGTCGCTGGTGCTGCGCTCGCAGTCCCTGGGTTCTATGCCAATGGGATGAAGGCACTAGTTCATCGTTGGCGCAAGTGTATTGCTGTTTCTAACGATTTTTTAGAAAAATAAATACTTAATTTTGTAGAGGAAATGATAAGTTTCTATTTGTTCCTATCCATTTTGCTCTCCAACATGTATTACAAATTTTATTGTTATGGAGGCAAAAGCATATTTTGGGACAAAAAAAACAACAGCCAAATGTATACCATATTTTGGGACAGAGGGAGTAATATTTTTGTACCTAACATTCCAGTGTGAATCTTTTGTTTGTATTTAACTTAACCCACGAAATGTTCCATTTTTTACTTTTTTTGTAGTTATTTCAAAAGCTATGAAATGATACAAAATAATCTTTTGCAGTATTATCAAAATGTTTATATGCTCCCTTAATGGTTACGTAGAACAACAGGTATCACAAGTATTGTCCTGCTACATATATTTTTGCTCACAGTACAGGTCTGCAGCAAATGTCACTAAAACTTTGTACACTTGATATTTGTTGTATCTAATAACATTTGCATCAGCATTACACATAGCACAAGGGGTTGTTTATGGACTGTACAATACATAGCGTAATTATTGCTGAGAATTCGCAATTTTAGAATTCTTGCTGCCATCATGCTTTTGTTATATTCTGTGCAGAGCCATAAATAGTGCTATGCGCAAAACTAAATTAAAGATGGTGCCAAAACATACTGTTGAGATGGGAACAGATTTATGTATTGAATGGTAAAAATAAGCCCCCCTTACAAGTTTAAATTGAATGTTATACCATGGTAACGGGTACACAAATTGGTTATTTGCCATAATTTCTGGCAAAGAGTGACAAATGTTATATCAAGAATTCAATACCAAATTTTTATTAAATCCTTTTGCAAGACAGCACACATATCTGCATGTAGAGTATACAAAGGATTAGTATTTTCCATTTTTTTCCACATCATAACCATCATGAATTAGAATAGTGAATAGAACTAGCATTTGTACATTCACACAGGGCATCGAATGAATGTTGTGTAATGTACAGAATATGTCCTGCTTTTGTGTTTTAAATATGAAAAAACAGAGAAATGGACATCATGTATGGAAGATAGCACCACTCTTCCTGCTGGTTTCGTACGGAAGTTTTTACATGATTTTATTGTAATTTAGACATGATTGATATTGATATTCAGCAATTTTTTGAAGAAACAAGTGATTATCCAAATTGTTTATGCGCATGTTTAAACATATATTGATGCTGTTATCTGTTTAGATTTTTTGAGCTTCAAGAGAATAAATTCTGTTAAAGATCTGTACGGATTTTTTTGTCAACATCACAAGCTAGATACGTAACTACCTATTAACATATTCTAAAAGCAACTTTAATGTTAAGTCATTCCATTACCTGCCAAGTACTCAAAAAATTGAGCAAATGATTTGCTGTTTGGAATTTATAACCATAAATACAAAGTTTCTAAGGAGCTAAAAGAAAAAATAATTATTTTGGCATTTTGGCTAAAAAAAATTATGCATAGATGCAGCATTGGCCGGATATAGGGTTGCTCAAGGTAAAATGAAACACATCAGTAACCATACAATTTTTTTTTACTTTTTTTCGTTTTTGTTTTCATTTTGAGTTAAAAGCTTCAAAACACACAACATTTTTGCTTAGATAGATAGAATGGTTCTTGCATAGCTTGCTGCTTCTCCGTGGACTGTTTTTTCCCCGTTGAATGATGTGTCCAAAATTGTCGACTTGCACTTCGGGGGACAAACTGTTTGCAGATGATCTACCCAGTTTAGCATGACCGATTGGTATTTGTTCAGCATTGTCATCATTTTGATCAGGTTCAATTTTCAACAGGCAGAGTACAATGCAAGATCGAAACTTGATTTGCGACATTTTTCTTACATGAGACATATTATAAATTTTCCAGGCATTGACCATGGTACTGTCACTGGTGTTGATGAAAGGTGGCCACCACAACTTTTTCCCGCGTATTCTGAGTGTGGTAATTTGAAATTCCATTGTCGTGTAAGTCCAGCCCAACCATATATTTGTTGTAGCTTGCATTGAGATGGGTTAAGGAATATGAACCTTTTTTCTCTCTTTTCTGTTGTATCGCAGAAAGGTAGAAAGGTAGTACCTTTCCCATGTTGGTTTCCCATGTTGTTGGTCACTCTAAGGTGACTTATAGAGTTATCATTCCATGTTATGGCCAGAATTTCACATCTTTGCACAAAAGCGGCATCATGAGATCTCTGGGCATCTTTGGCATTTCCTTCTTTGACTTAATGTCACATTTCGGAAGTCAGTATTTGCCATAATGTGTTATGCCTAGTTCGATGGCATGTTAATATCGAGGGATAAATATGTGCATCATCCAATAACCAGTTTTGCATTGCTTTTGGCGCCACTATAACCATCCTCGTCCCATCCTCCTCGCAACAGACTAAAACCTATTGAGACGTAGAGGCGGGAACTGAATTAACATTGACAGTATGATGAGATGAATCCTCATTGTCTTCAGGGAGTAATCCTTAATCATTGACGTAATCCTTGCCAGGCCGGACATCTTCGATTTGTACGAATGTCATTTGTTTGATTTCCCTGGGAGGCTTTCCCACCCTCCCCTTTGGGGGGGGGGTCCCATGTTTTCTTCCACGTGATTCATATAGGCCTGAATTACCGGATCCCCTTCTTGAACTTTTCTAATTGTTGCAGCACTCCAATAAGGCACCTCGTTCTTCGAAGGCCTCGCTTCTTCCTTCCATCTCCATTCTCCCTGTTACTTCCGTTCTTCTACCCTTCCGTTCTCCTCTACTTCAATACAGCCCACTGGAGGATTTTGGTCCCTTTCTTCCTTCCGTCCTTCCGGTATCTCTCCTATCGTCATTAATGTTTCTGGTATTTCCACTAGTCCAGCCATTTCTTCTCTGGATACGTCACGGTAGCCAAAAAAGAAATTTTTTCTCTTCCTCCCATGTAATGCCCCATTTGGAGGAATCCCATAATTTCCCCTTCTCGTTCTCTACTTCCTTCGGCTGGACATCATCATCATCTTCATATATTTCTTTGACATCCAAATTACCCTCACACACAATACCATGAATTAACCACCGAGCACCTTGCATCTTTGCTCTTAAAGCCCTACCTTCTACTGTGCCATCCAGTACCAGCCCCTGTCTTGGCGGCATCTGCTGCTTGGAGGATTCGAAAGTTGTGGCGCTCTGGGCCTTAGTGTATACCCGTTGGGACCATTGACCTTGTTTCCCTACACTAGGTGCCAGCCATGCTGCTTCATGTTCCGGACTTGGTAACGAATCATCAGACGTCAGTGCCTGCTGCTGTGTCGGCAGCTGGTAATGCTGCTGTGGCTGAAACAGTGATGGTTGAGTATAACTTGGGTATCCTACTACATGGGCCGGTTGAGGCACATACTGCTGCGAATCTGCATTCAACCAACACGACCTGGCGTAATGTCCTGTTTGTCCACACCGGTAACACGCTTCTTGTGGAAACCGTGGCTGATTGAGGATTAGCATGGGTTGTTGCTGATTGTATGATTGGGCAGGATAGACCCACGGGGACAGTGAACACTCCTTTCATTTTGGCGCTAACACTTCTTGCTGCCCCAATCGTAGCAGAACTTGGTCTGGTTTGTTGTACCAATGCTTCTTCTTTGGCCTTTTTCGCAACCTTGTTGTCATTAGCTCACATCACCTCAGTGGCTGTATACACCGGCTGCGGTTTTCCACTACCCATCATCTTGGCTGCAATCAGATCCTCGGTCTTCCTAGCTACTTCAATAGCTCGGTCCAAAGTAACAGGTTTTTCCTTCCACAGGGCTCCCTTGATTTTTGGTAAGGCTCCAGTGACCAACTGCGATCTCAGGAACCGCTCCTGTACTGCATAGGGAAACACATCCACATTCCAGCCTCATGCCTCAGTCATCTTTGTTATCAGCCTTGACATGAACTCAATAATGCTTTCCAGTCTTTTGCTTTATCTCATGGAATTGAACTTCTGCCAAGTACGCATTGTCTCATTTTGGGAAAGGTTGTATCAGGGCTGTTGCTAGCTGTTCAAATGTTCGACCTTGGTGGCCTGTTGAAAAGTCCTGCGCAGTCCACGACACTTCGCCCTAATCACAAAGCTTGCTGTGTCGGCATCCCAATTGCCTGAGCGGATCACTTCTTGAACTTGACTGACAAACTCGCTCACTGTCATCCCCTATTGTTCCCCGTTGAAGGTTGGGATGAAGCTAGCATAAAACGAGCCGTAAGCGTCGTGTCCTTATGGGACAAGATATGCCTGCTGCAGAGGAGCCACCCCTGGTTGCTCCATATCCTACACGTCAGTCATGTATTGCACACTAGCAAAGGGTAAAAACAACATTTCACACAAATTCACTGTATTAATTGTTATTACATTACACTATTTCTTTCATTCATTCATTCATTCATTCTTACACTTCATTTCCAAAATTCCCCTAAAACTTAGTGGTTAACAATGAACTGCTTGCAGGCATGCCACAACAATAGCTAAGGTTTTAATGAATGGAGTCAAGGAAGCCAAAGAAAAAGAAGCCAAGTTATTAAAAAAAGAAAAACAATGAAAAAGCGTTATTTTCACTTTTTTTTTCCTATCAACCCAGAGACCTTTGATTTCTTTGCCTCTCTACGAAAATCGACGAAACTGATTTGCTAGTTTAAAATTTTATGTTTTATTGGCTGGTTTAAAAAGTACTACTAGTGCCATAAACAGCCAGGAGCAAAAGCGTGAACGAATTTGGTCTATTCGCATATGACGTCTCATAAACCATACATAAATGACAATAAAAGTGAACGTCATAATTTATTCACATATTACGTATATTTAATTAAAGTATAAATGACGCAATGAAGCATTGTGTAACCCCCCCCCTCCCAATTATATTAATCCTTTAGCTTTTTAGTATCTACTAATCTGTGAACTAAAAAAAACTATGATTTGAAGCTAATGTACATTAGAATTTAAATATAATGCATTATAAAATATTCTAACAACCTACTGACATGACATTTTAAATATGTATATTTTATTAATATTATTTATCAATGACACAAAATTTAAATATCACTTACACAAGGTTCTGAAACAAAGCTATTATAAAGTGAGGCATTGAAAATGCCATTACAGTCTACAGTACTTATTTCTTTTTATTTTATTTAAATTTTATTAATTAATCTGAAAACATCAGTTTAATCAAAATATAAAATATGTACTTGTTTATCAATGAAAATTAAGATTTATCTAGCTTTCTGATTTCTAAATAGAATAAAACAATCACATATGTTAAACCTTGTTCATTTATTTCACAGAGGAATGTGCGGGAATATACAGTATAATAATATATTTAAGATGTACAACACGCAATAGTGTTGGTTATAATTTGACAAGTTTTGAGATTAAGATTAAATTCCAATTTTTTTATAAATTTATGCTGACCTCACTGGTTCTTTTGGAAACGTAAAAATCGAGAATTTAAACACTATTTTGCTGCAGAAGGTTGATTATCAGCCTTGTAACTGGACATTTTCACACAATATTAAATTAATTGACTTCAATATGCCTGAGCACTTTTTGCTTTTAAACTCTTGATATCCAGTCGCCATGATAACGTCAAATACAAAGATGCCATCTGATTGCCAAAGCGTGAACTGAAATTGGTAACGTCAAAGGTCAAATAACAAGTTGCTATCAATATGACGTCACTGAATTTAGTGCCATCTGGACGCCAAAGCGTGAATTAAAATTTAAATTTAAAATTTAAAATCACATTTTGCTAAAATCTCGTCGAGTCTCGTAGAGAAGCGAAGAAATAAATGGTCTCTTTATCAACCCAAGGAAAATTCACTAGATGCTGGATGGATCCTGGAGGGGGGCTTCACCAAGCTGATCAAGATCCATTCTACATCAGCTTCTGTTAGTTTCTACTTGCACCTATTTACGATTCCGTAACTGTATAAGTTGTAGTGGAACGAGCCATTGCGCTGTGTACTTTTTTAATAAGGAAGCAGCAGTTAGTGTTAACAGCTCCCCTGCTACTTTCCACTCGTTTCAGTCACCCAGCGGTGCAATTCCCTCCTCTTAAGAAACTTGCAGGTAAGTGAAATTTTTTTGGCAGAAAACAACAAACTTTATCTCAGTGTAATTTTTATTTTCAACAGTCAGCTATAAGTAAGTGCAACAATTGAATTAAATTATTCTCTCTCTTTTTAATACATCACATATTTAAGTACAGTTGAAATTCAAAGCTCAATCCATGCATGATAACCGATAATAATAAAAAATGGCCCATAGCACACAAGGTATATACAGTGTCACACAAGGGAAGTTTGTTCTAATGAAATTACTTTACTATAATTATTGGGAGGTGAGAGGAGAGGGAAACTGAACTTATCTAGACAGACCAATGCAATGCATACGAGGAGCCTTGCAGTATTGTAGTAGTGTTCTGGCGGCCACAGACTGTCAATATTCCCCCTGCCCTGGTTCTTCTGCTGGATGTGGTGGTGTTCTTTCAATGTTCGCTGCACTCGTCTTCCTTGCTCCGTGCCAATAAAGGGGTGGACTTTGGCCTGGTACTGCTTGGCAGACTGAGCATAACATCCCACGCTCGCCCGACCGCCTCCTCGTCATCAAGTTGTCCGTGCCTTGTCTGCGTCCTTTGGTCCACAAGTCCTTGGTTTCCAAAACTCCAGGCTAGTTCTTGGACACGACAGGAATGTGGTAGTTTTCCTTGCATTAGGTTTCTTGATCGAGTACTGTTTGGTTTTCCCACTGTCCTCAGTCAGCTTTACGGACAACAGACCGTTTGCCTTGGCCACTACAAAACTAAAAAAAGTGATCAGTAGTCTTCCATTCAGCAAAGCTTTTTTCTCCTGTCTTCCTTCTCCCTATATTTTTTTTGGAATATCCTCTATTTTGTTTTAAACATTAACCTCTTAATTTATATCCCACCTCCACACCTCTCACCTTTGAATTTTTTTTCTTCTTTAAATGCACTCATTGTTGCTCTTTAAATTATTCTCTTTTACACTACAATTCTTCACTTGTAAAAAAATACACCTCTTTGAATGTTTTTGTTTTAAAAACTGCAACAATGAATGAATCATAGCCATTACTAAAGAGTTCAAGGAAACTCAACACCACACTCCAACATTTCCCTCTCCTTACAAAGATAAATGATTACTAGGATAGGTAGTAACCTTAACCATTTTCATAAAAAATAGGCAACCAAGCACGACCAAAACACCAAACGAAAAAAAAACTGTACACGTTTTGGAATCAGAACACTATAGTTTCACACTACAAAAGTTAAGAAGACAGTCAATAATAAAATACATTGTAAAAAAACAATCAGTAAAATGCGCAAAAACGCTCCACCAGCAACCACCAACAAAACAGAAGAAGAAATAACGAAAATAAAGGTAACCTTGCAGCATAGTTCTCATGGTTACTCCCCCATTAAAATTTTTCTATCAGTATATAATAGTCTTCCAGGATTAATAAATGACGTATCCTGTCATCAGTCATCGGTCATCACCGCTTCGAGCCGAATTTGTCTCCGCGTTAATTCTGTGTGTGTTTTAAAATTTTTAAAACATGCTGGAAAGAAACATTGATGTGTCATCGACTCTCGACA
>JAQIWH010002002.1:0-27207 GCA_034695005.1 Cryptops parisi
TCGTATCCAGGGTAAGTGTCAAGGAGAAGGCGAAACCGGCCTACATACTCAGAGTGTTGAGTGAGATCCTTTCGCAGATGGCTAAGTTCTAACTGGAAAGTGATATCGGGTAACGACCAAGAACAGGAATGGGTCAGTGTGTACAAAAAAACTGACGGCCAGGAGGTAGGTTGAAAAGATTCGGCGGCCCTGACACCAAGAGGTCGAGTGGCTCGTGGATGGCGAGTATAATGTTGCAGATAGTGCTGGTTAAAAATGCATGGGTACGCAGGGTTGTCTGGCGAAGCGCATATACGTGCAACATAACGGCGATTTCTATCATCCATTAGATGTTGAAACGGAGGCTCTCCACTCTCCGCGCACATGCTGATGATCGGACTGGTGTGAAAGGCCCTTAAAGCCAGGCGGATTCCCGCGTGATGGATGCTAAGTAGTGAGGTATGATTTGCGGGCAGAAGAAAAAACCACCGACGCATAGGTTAGTCGAGAACGGACCAGGGACCTATAAAGTGTCAACAAGACCTGCTGGTCTGCTCCCCACGACTGATGACTTAAAATGCAAAGCAGATCTAGACCTTTACGGCAGCGAACGTGTAGTTGGCAAATATGAAAAAGCCAACTAAGATGGTGGTCTTAGAGAACGCCTAGGAACTAAACTTCGGGCAGAACTTGAAGGAAATTCCCTCCCAGAGTAAAAGATGGATCACTATATTCCTTTCGCAAACGGCAGAAATGTACACAAACAAACTTCTCGGGAGAAAAACAGAAACCGGTAGAGAGAGCCCAATGTTCTAGACGGTGAATGGTAGAGTGTGTTTGTTAAATACAATTTTCTGAAACAATCAATAAAAATATAGAAAAGAATGGCCTATTTATCAAATCAAATCAAATTATTGTTGATTTGATAAATAAACCACTAGCTGGGGGTCTATTAAAAAAAAATTTTTTTGGAATGTAGCCCCACTTTTAGTATGTAATCAACGTCTCACATAATGCAATTTGTATAACACAACATTTTTTGGAACCTAACTACTGCGTTATATGAGGGTCACCTGTATTTTGCTACCCTACACTATAATGTTTTATATCTGTTGGGTTGGCACAAGTCCCCCTTTTGCATGACTTGCAAACGTTTTGGCAAAGTGTAAATTAAGAACTCTAATCTAAGCAGAAATGTGATGTTGTTAGATTTAAGTTAGATTAAGCTAGTTTTAAGTTATGATTAAGTTTAAGAATTAGGATTTATTGTTGCTTTTGATTCCTTGCATTTTAATGACTTGTCAACGAAATAAGTCATAACTGCAATTAATTGATATTTGGGTTTCCAGATATTCGAGCAAGCAATTTTAGTGTTAAGGTTTTGGTTATGGGTTAAAATAAGTTGTATTATAGTTGAGGGGATTTTATTTCCAGTTAGATTAATCCAGTTACGATTAGTTAATTTAGTTATTGTATCAGGTTGGTTTGCAAAAAAGGAAGTAACCTTCCGTAAGTGTTGATTATACGGAGAAATGATGCTTCATTAGTATTGTATGGAATGGTTTGGCAATAGTATTAACTTAAGGTTATGGGTATGTAGATATTACCGGGTATGTAGGTTGAGTAAAAAGAGAGCCAGCTCTAGTGTTTGTGCATTGACCATTAATAATGCTGTCATCACAAAAGCGGTAGCTATTGCTACTGCCTTGGCGCAGCATTTTGCTGCTGCCAGCAGCTGCTGGCACTACTATCCTGCCTTTTTGACCATCAAAAATCAGGTAGAGGTCAAGCCTCTGATGTTTGGATTTTTCCAGCCGGAACTGTGTAACGCCATCTTCCATCTGTGGGAACTCTATTCTGCCTTACGTGCCTACAAAAACACCTCTTCAGGTCCTGATAAAATCCATAATCTAATGCAGAAGCCACTCACAAAAGAAGAGTTACAAGAATCCTGAACTATCATAAAACTATTTTACTAAACATATTAGCAAACGTTAACTCAATATAGGGCCTACATTTTACTGTGAATTATACTATTGTTTATATTAACTATCAGTTATTCAATTCATGTTATTAGCATTTATCATCGCATTCTCTGCAAGCACTTCTAGAATTTTTAACAGGAAGGTGTGAAAATGCTGTACCATCAGCATGGAAAGAAGCAACTGTTGTCCCTATCCTAAAGCCTAGCAAAGATCGGCATGACGTTAAGAGCTACAGACAAATAACACTTACCAGTTGCGTTTGTAAGCTCTTTGAAAAAACGGTCAACAGATGTCTTGTGTGGTAACTTAAGAAAGCTGAATTTTTCACTCCCAACCAGTGTGGTTTTCGTCCCGGATGATCTACCATCGATCATCTGGCTTCTCTCGAGTCATTCTTGCATGAAAGCTTCCTTCAACCTCAGCATGCTGTGAATGTATTTTTCGACCTAGAGAAGGCAAACAATACCACCTGGCGATACAGTATTTTAAGAGAATTGCATCATGCCAGGTTAATTGCGAGGAAAGTGGCGAGCTTCCATTTTACCACTCCCTGGAAGCTGCAACACGTAGTTATGCAACACGTCTTTATGCCACCCCTGACAATCATACTTGTGGGTGTTTTGTCCACCTAACATGCAGCTGTATGCTCAGAGAATCAAGGTCATTCAGCCATTGGGTGTATGTGCTGCAGAATCCTTTTACCCTGATACTTGGCCTCCGGTACTTTCTATTTGTCTTTCTTGTCCTCATTGGATGGTTCCACCAATTTTATTCATCATGGACATAAACCGTTTGCAGAGGGCTTCCACCACCTCTGCAAAGTACAACAGGCACTTAGAGTAGGTTCTCCATCACCATCGTTGTTCAAGGCTGATTATACGGATGAGCCCAAGGATGGGGATAAAGTAAAGCTTGAATACATGTCTTGCGTTTTTAACATCAGTGGACATCTTCCATCTATGTACAGTAGGGTGTCCAGCATGTCAGCTCCAGCCTGTCAGTTCATCCTATGCGACAGCATGGAATGAACTACAGATTACTACAGGTCATGAACACAAACATTAAAGACAATAAACTCGTAAAAATTCTGGGCTGAAATTTGGGCTGAGTTGAAATTTTTTAACTTTCATTTTTTTAGGGACTAGGACTGGCACATCGGGCTGGAGCTGACTCGTATACGGACTCAGCCCGTAAACGCGCTCAGCTCGTCTAATGGGCTTGGCCAAGCTGAAATTGGGTTTGTGCAGGGCTCTGATTACCTACCACAGGTTTTTACATTTTGTAATAGAGAACACCACCAAATTTTTGTAAGTTTCTACTTTGTGTAACAAGCAACCAACTACTGAGGATAGAGCCAAGAGCTCCGAAACATGTTCAGTTAAAAAATGTTTGCTATATAATAAACAAAACAAATAAATGGCAAAAAAATCAAGTTTTGTACCTACAATTCAATTTCTCAATCATTTAATTAAATTTTGCCAACATTTTTTTAACAAAAATATCTTTAAATTGAAGAAAGTTCTGAAAAAAGAACTATCTTCAATTTAAAAACCTATTATTCTTGGCATACCCTAACCTACTTTTCTTGTTTTAGTTCATAATTCGCTATCTTAATTCTTTATGTCTAAAAATCACTCCCAATGTTTAATTTTAAAAAATTCTAAATTTCAGACACGTGTATTTGGAAAAGGGTACAAGTATCGGAGCTGATTTTTTATTGGAAGTATTTATGATGTGGTACTTTATGTAAAAAAGATTGAACCCTGATACCTGTTCCGTCTTTGCTACAAAGCTCCCTCAATATATTAGTTTTCATGTTATTTGTAAGTTTTAGACCCTAATATTTCTGGTGGGAAAAATGAAAAAAATCTCAATTTTTAACACAATTAACATATACTGTATGTAGTAGTAAACTGGTGTACAAATTTTAAGTTTGATATTCCACTACAGGCAGAGATATTGCAGGCACAAAATGTGAAAATAAATTACATAGAAAATTGTGCCTCAGTTACACTACAGCTTATTATTATACAGAGTATCTCAAAATTTGACATATAAATCCAAAAGAGGAGGAGAAAAGGTCGAAGACACAAAATTTTAAATGATCCATTTAATTAATTCTTTTTTGGACCACTTGAGATGAATTGACTCATACTATATTTGAATTGCTAGAATCATTTACACTTTAATTAAGAGCAATATCTTTAAAAAACAAAACAAGATTCTACCACGATATTCAAAACTGTGCAGAATTTAAAAATTATAAACTGTAGAAATTTTCCATATGTTATAGAAATAAAACAAAAGTCAACCACGATCCACGAATAACTGAAACCAGGAATGCTGAGTTAGCGGGTACGATGTTCTAAAGTACTGTACAAATTATCAATTCTTCCATGACATGTACTGTACTGAAATGTTTCGTACATAAATCATATCTTAGTGAACACTTTTCATTAAATGATACAAGACTTGCAGTTACTATAAATGACAACTGTAATTTATCTTGTCATCATTTGTAAAAATCATTATATAGATTAGTCCATAAAATACTCCCTACAACATCATGGCTGTAACAAACCAATAGTATAATTGAGCATATCAAAAATGATACAATTTTTTTGTATATGAAACATGTAAAAAAAAATAAATAAAGGAAAGATAAAATTACATCGTGCAAAGCAGTAATTCACTTTTCAACACATGGTCTATCCTGAAAGTGCAGAAGTTTTAGCAATTTAAAAAATGGCTCAAGAGAAATGGAGTAATCCATACATTTACAATCAACATTTGTACAGTCATGGATCTCGGATATTAGACGGAAAATATACAAACTTGCTGAAACATGCTACAAGAAAAGTTCCATTAAAACTTGCCAAAAAGAAATTTGTGCTACAAAAACCTCATCTACAAAATGAACCTCCTGAGCTTCACAGTTCCATTGAAATTCCAGGGGCTAAGCAGATAATGAATCCTAAATTGTCACCATTTACCAGAATATTTTGGTTGGGTATGATTGTAGGCTTCTTTGGACTGTGTCTATTCCAGCTAGTAGATAGAATTTCCTACTACATTCAGACACCGATTTCAGTAGAAGTTGTAACTGAAACAGCAAAAAACTTCGTTGCCCAGCATAACATTTTGCTATACAATGTTTTGTAATGAGCTCTTTCATCAAAAAATGAAAGATATTGCAAAATTGTTAGAAAAAACTGGACTTCCTGCCACACATGAAGCTATTTACACTAGTAAATTAACTTTGTTAAACATATCTCTGGAAGAAGAATGGTCAATTGACTTTCCAACTAGAGCAATAATCGAACCTTATGTTCCGGTAAGATTTCAATAAATATGAAAAGCTTTTATTCAATATGCTAAGCTAGTTAATATTGAAAATCTCACTGTAAAAAATTGAACACAGTGAAGTTCAGCAGTAAGTTTATCATGGTGTTCAAAGATCTAATGTTCCAAGAAAATGTTCAAATAGGAGAAGGAATTAAATATAGAAAGCAGTTTGAGCCTGATTCTAGCAGAAATTTTTATGTGCAAATGGGAGCAACATGTGAAGAAGATTGGAAGATCATATGAGAGATCAAATCGTGAAGAATATACATTGACGTTATTTGATGTGTGTTCGAAGGTGATGAAAGGGTTTTAAATGATGAAAAGATTTGCAAGATGAATGAGGTGATAGAAGATGTGAAAGTGGAAATTGAGAGAGAAAGAAGGATACATTGGAGCTTTTAGATGCTCAGATTATTAATATTAGCATTGGTAATCGTTTGAAATACAAATGGTTTAAAAAGGAAAGTAATTGGGAGATTGTTATGAGGTGGAGAAAACCTTTGGGGAAGGGATGAACCTAAATATGATTAAATGTTTGTATGAATGTGTTTGTCAGTTTTCGAATGATTGCTTTGTGATGTTAGAAATCCCCAGGGTTCCTATTATTTTACTTTTGGCTAAACATCAAGCAAAAATGGCGCACTGATTATTGCGCTGAAATTTGACTTCGGGCTCCTTGCGCTGGGGCGTGCTCGTTCAGCCAGAGTCGCTTCCGAACCACTATGTTTGTCATGCGCTCTCTGTCGTGCACTGCGCACCAAAGAGAAGACTTTGTGCAGCAAAAGGTGAGTAGAGGGAAAGCTAATTGCTCTGATGGGGGGAGCGAGAAACAAGTTTTGCTGCCTTACTCAGCGCGAGTTGCTTCCTGACTACGTGCGTTGTGAGTGTATAGTGGTTTTGCTCCTGGTCAAGGGATGCACGTAGCACTTCGTTGAATTTATACTGACCAGAACCCAAGGTTACTAATTTAAAAGGTTCTCCCTGTTCAAGGAGGTGCAAAGGTAGACAAACGTAATTCAACTGATTGGCAATGAAAACAACAAACATTTTATTAGAATATTCTTGAAACTTTTGGTTAACTTTGATTCACAATAAAACAACACTTTCATAAATCTTTAGTACACAATTTGTAATTTCAATTCAAAAAACGATTCAGGGCTCGTGAAGCCTTATAGGCCATAGTTTGATATTGATGAGCGAATTAATGATTAGTCAAAATCGGTTAATGTTATGTATGAAATTCTAAGCCTATTTCCCGTTCACTTTTTATCTTCTGGCTTGTCTTACAAGATTACATAAAAAAATCTAAGAAACAAACTTAGTTCATGGTTCAATAACTCAGCAGTCGAAAACATCAGTATGGAGTAAAATTCCCAATAAGTGAACTCCGTTAAAAACATTAGGCTTAGTTTCTAGTTAGTTTTTTAGCAATGTCGAGTAGGTAGTTAATAGGAGAGATGCACCGACTGCTCAAAGGCTTGTCATATGGCGCCCACAAGAAAGTTACAACCAGAACAGCAAGTTAATCAAATGAGCTTGTCAAGACCCAACAGCCGCAAAAACTGGAAGACGCAATGGACAGTACGGACATGGTCACCGAGGAGTTTGGGAAAAGTGGAAAACAAAAGACACTGTCTGCAATAGCATTCATAAAGAGGGCAGTCCACCAGAACATGGTGGACTGATATTTGCGTGTTACAAACGGCACACCAAGGAAGGAAATTCCCACTGTATGGGTGAACTGTGTATGCCTTATCCGGAGTTGTGTCAGCATCACCTCATTCCTCCTCACATCACAGAAAGAGGTAGCCAAAATTCTGACAGTGTCTTTTATGGCACGCAGCTTGTTATTGTCCACTGCGGCCCATTCCTCTTCCCAGGCTAAGTGAATCTGCCATTTGTGCCAAAGTTGCAGATCGGCTAAAGTAACCTCATCTGCAAAATAAGGTTTGTGGAGCCCCCCCTTAGCCACTGCATCTGCAAGTTCATTGCCTCGGATGCCGACATGGCCTGGCACCCAAACAAAGGCAACTGACTTCTTGACTTGCCCAACTCTGCAAGACGATGAATGAGCCCATGGACAAGAACCAATGAAAGCCGGGAATAGAATTCTTGTAATGCCTGCAACCCACTTAAAGAGTCGGAGCAGACCAGGAACCGACAGGCTGGGCTCTGAAGGCAGAGGAACAATGACCTCACTATAGCTACAAGCTCAGCCAAAAACACACTATACAAAGAGGGAAGCCGCCCACTGACTGCAAAAAGGCGAGACACACATCCAAAACCAACTCTGGCCCCATCCTTCGACCCATCCGTATAGATGGCCTCATAGCAGTGATAATGGTGGAGGATCTGCTCAAAGCGTCCGATATATTCCGCCGGGAGGTAAAAGCCCGTCGCAAATGGCTTAAGTCCATGATGAATGAAATAGGTGGAAGCTGCCATGGAGGGCAAGATGGATGAACAGAAAGCACTGGAGGCCAAGTATCTGAGTGAAAGGAATCCGCAGTCAGCACACCTAATGGCCGGCTGACCCTGACTCTCCGAGCGTACAGCTGCATGTTAGATGGATGAAACATGCACTGGTATGCCGGATTTTCAGGGTTGGTGTACAGACGTGCCACGTAACTGCGTCTAGCAGCTTCCAAGAGATGGTGGATCGGAAGCTCACCAATCTCCACGCACATGCTATTCACAGGACTGGTTCGAAACATACAATACAAAGCATACAATCTTCTCTGTAGAGAAAGGAAACCCTGTGACCATGGACCATTTCTCTAAACAACCGATGGTAAGTTGTAACTGTCGCTCCGCTACCGATAGGAGATAGGAATGGCAGAAGATGACAAGATCATCAACAAAAAGAGCAATGACGTATTTGCTTAGCGATAGATTTTACTTGCCACTGCAAACAGGGTGATGCTTAAAACACTGCCCTGAGATCCTCCCATCTCTCATTGATGAGTAGAGACAGGGTTGTACCTGAATGTACGTAGAACACTCTGACTGACAAATTGGATTGAAGGAAATTGGGGAAACATCCATATAACCCAGCATCGTACAGTGATCTTAAGATACCATACAGCTGTATCATATGCCTTTTCTAGGTAAAAAATAAATCACAGATGGTATGTTGATGAAGGAGGATCACATTATGGAGGCAAGAGAAACACCAAGTGGTCCACCATGGAGTGCCCATGACGGAACCCACTGTATAGGAGATAAATTCGGTCTTCTCAAGCCACTACATAATGCATCTGTTGACCATTTTCTCAAAGTTTACAGAGAAAATGGAAAATTTCTCAAAGTTTACAGTTTACAGTTGGTAAACGCTATTGATCTGCAACTCTTACCCTTATGGCGATCTTTGCCAGGCATCAAGACAAAGTCAACAGTCCTTCTCTCCAAGCTGATGGTACAGCACCCTCACGCAGGGCCGGGATTTCATTAGGCCCTATAGGCCTGGCCCTAGGGCGGCAGAAGTGGCATTAAAGTTATCTAAATAAACAAATGTCGACTTTTATTAATATCCACAAAAAATTTCAAATATTTTTTGCCCTTACAATAAACGTCCTATTTTTGTATTTTCATTGATATGTTGAATTTGGGCAAGGGGGAGAACGACATTCAGTTTGGGTCTATGGGCGGAAAACTCATAAATCCGGCCCTGCCCTCACACCATATCCTGTTAAAAAATGCTACAAGCGCTTGCACTGAATGCGATGACATGCTTCAGCATTAGGTTGAGGATTTCATCATGGCTTGGAAAGGTGTTTTACAGGCACGTAAGGCAAAATGCAGTTCCCACACATGGAAGATGGAATCTCGATTTGGGTGGATAAAATCCAAACATCAGAGGCCTCTGCCTAATTTTTGACGGTCGAAAAAGCAGGATCATAATTCTGGCAGAAAAATACGGCACCAAGACAGTAGCAACATCTACCAGATCTGTGTTGACTGCATTATTTACGATCAAAACATCAACACTGGAACTAGCTCACTTTCTAGACATCCTACAAACCCTACCATAAACACGGCTACAAATGCCCTAGAACTCAATGAAGACATTTACACTGTCCAGGAGGCATGAGTCGTCGCCAGTACCAGACGCCATGCACGAGCACAGTGCCTCTTAAAGATGGTGAAGTTCTCTGGAGTCGCATTGTGACTTCGTTGAAGTGTCGTCGCAATGCACACTTGCGGTCATATCATCACAAATGACAATGGCAACCTCCTGGTTCCACTGAGAAACACAGAGCCAAACTCACATCCCTGTAGCAAACAGAAAAATATTCTGAGCATCAAAAAGAATGGATTATATTGATGTAAGGGTCATCGATGGAAGTCACCGGGTCCGACTCATCCCATTCAGCAACACTAATAGGTATGAGGAGGCACCCAAAAGAAACGAGAATTTTTTATTTAAATTTTTTTCATTTATTAATCAAGTTTTCAACATTAATCTTCTTCAAAATACTGTCCATTAGATGATATGCATTTGTCCCAACGGTTCTTCCACTGTTCGAAACATATTTTAAATTCTTCTGAACTGATGGTGTCAGTGCTCCCAGCGAATTTTTCTTAACCTCCTCTACGTCTTGAAAACGCTTTCCTTTTAGGTTTTTCTTCATTCTTGGGAATAAGAAGAAGTCACAGGGGGCTAAGTCAAGCGAGTAAGGGGGAGGTGAGCATTGACACTGTTTCTGCCGCTTTTTCTGAATTTTTTCAAAATTTGATGTTGGCGCATTGCTCCATAAAGTATGCCATCAAAAAATCGCCAAGAGCGGTGGGAGGGGCTTAAGAAAACAACCACTGTCTGCTGCGATGGTTGTCTTCATGAACGCTAATTGACCAACTGAGTAGGGAGATTGTCTAGTAAACGTACCTAGCAGGAGAGTGTCTAGTAAACGTACCTAGCGGGAGAGGCCAGCACTGACAATCAGCTTACCTACAGAAAATAATTCTCGTTTCTTTTGGGTACCCCCTCGTATATGGTTGGGAGAGATGCACCAACTGCCCAAAGAACAACACTAGTAAAATGTGCCCAATTAGCATGCTGCGGTACCCAATGGCCTGGTTCCTTTTGAGGTCTACCACCATGATGTAATTGAATGAGGATAGGGTGACGACCCCTTCCACACAGATCTTGATTAACTGATCAATCAACCAAAGGCACAACAGTGGGACTACACAGAGATCAGTGGCACACTCCAGCTGCAATAAGCAGTAGAGAGATGAGTATATGAGCCATCATTTGAGAATGCATACATCCAAAAAACTCTTAGAACTAGATGACACCTTTCTTGCTAATGACTTTGAGGTAGAAGAGGGTGATGTTGCCTCCTTCACACGGTTCCTCGTAGGGAAGATAACCACTCCATAGAAGCTAGATGATGCTGACTTTGCTGAGGTCTGAGCACAAGAAGCGAATGCATGGGAGGAAGTCATAGTCCCTCACGAGCAAGTTGGTTTGCGTCACAGTCGTTAAAATCTCAGTTGGTGACAAGAGGCAAGGCTCTGCCTGGGTGGCAACAGAGGTGGTCTGGCGTGTGCGAGCTGCTGCAGCCACTGCAGCATAGGGCGGTTTCACTTGCTCAGCAAGGAAAGCACGACGTGCTTCAGAAAATGAAATATTTCATGTCACTTGAATTATTTTTTTCTTCCTGGAAGTTCTTGCACAATTGTGGCCAAGATGGATGTGGGCCACTGCAATTGACACTGGCGGCAACTGGTAACATATTTCTAGAGTGATCTGGCAGACCACATACCTTCACGGAAGGGCAGCACAACTGCTCATAGCCTTATTTCTGGCAATCGAAGCAGTGGGTTGTATGTTCTGGCAGGCAGGTTCATCCACACCACCCTCACAGACTCTGATAATATGTGAGCTGAGAATGTGAACACAAACCCACCAGTTTCAACTCGGCCATTTCCCTGTTTCCTTGTGAGAAGTCTAAGATCAACTACATGCTGCCGTGTGTTAAGTTCACAATAATTCTTCATCCTCACAGCAGAGAAGCTCATTACAATACACTACTGACTACCCCGATGCACGAGTTGAGAGATTGATGAATGAATGGCCACAACTACAGAGAAGCTTGCAAAGTTTCAGATGATTGACAGCTTTTGGGCTTATTTGAAGTCATAAACCTTCATCAACAGGGTCTCATTGCACAGGTTCGATGTATCATCAACCTGACCAACAACCAATATTAGAGTGCTGTGAAAATTTATGAGACACACATTAAAAAAGCTACCATTACTTCTACTCATTACAAAATAACGAGTTCGATTTGTGAGCAGAACAGAAAGAAATTGGCCGTCAGCAGTGTCAATAGCCCTTTCGAGTACAGCATTAGGTGCAGGAATCATAGTTTGAAAGGATAGGGTGGAGGATATAATAACTTAAGAATTTAGTAATTTAGGATAGGATGCTAGGAAGGGATGCAATAAGTTGTGACCATATGAGTAAGAGAAAGTAGATATGCCCTTACTTTAGTCTCAGGGTAGTTTATCAAATCCAGGAATATCCAACCTACAATCACTTTCAGGCATACTTTTCCCCAGGTTGCAGTCACGAACGATGAGGTGGAAGTAAACCCCAACTGGAGCCCTCCCCTCTTTCATTCCTCTGGGCCAAGATTGGCGATTCAAGGGCTTCACATAGAAGGAATGCGTGAAAAAATTGCGTGCTCAATTCACAGTCACATTAGCATTACATTTTCTGAACATCGAAGAAAGAATTGGTTCTAATCATTACCGTCTTTTATGACATTCAGCTTGCTCTTGTTAAATACAGCCAATTCAGCCAGATTGAAAAGACTGCAAGACTGCCTGCCTCCAGACTATCTCTTCTCTCTTTTTTGCAGTTCAGCTCAAGATGTAAAATAAGGAATTTAAAGCCCTGCTTTGCATGCATCATCTGCTAGTTCATTGCCAAGTATGCCAACATGACCCAACACCCAAAAAAACCAGAGCTTGACAAACATTGTAAGATAATAAACAAGTCCGTGAACCGATTGAACCAGCAGATGATGGAAGCAGTCTTGTAATCACTGCAAGAAACTACACTGAAAAGGGATATCAATCTTCAAATAATAGATACATGTATTTTCCCTACCATTTGCATGGCAGAATACAAGATATACAGTGTTTCATTTATTGGTACTTTTTGGAGATAAGATACACCAACAGAAACACATTTTTCCTCATGTGCTTTGTTATCCGAGGTTTTCTTTTAGTGCTAGAGGATGCTGTTTGATGGTGTTGAACGTGACTAGAGGAGACATGGAAATGGTGTATGGACTTGCTGTTGGCATTCATTACATTGGACACATTTGACATGACCAGCTGTCTCAATGTACGCCAGGCAGTTCCGATTTTGACCCATTTTCTTGGATTTATGTGAGGCTCACTTGAGAGTTCCGACTGACCATCCTGCCTCCAGTGGGGAGTACTGACATGTTGCCTCTCGACCAACATGCAGAGCCACAAAATAGGGTCCACTAGCACAGAAGGCGACATCAGCAGACAAAAAGCATGAGGAAAACTATGCAATAGTTTCCTATTGGTGTTTCCCAATAAAATTTGTAGAGCTACAAAACACCCTGCACACCTGTTTCATTTGAAAAGGTTAGCCAAGATGGTTTGAAGTAAGATATGAAACTTCAGCAACAGCAGGTACAGAAATGCATTCCATGTAACCCTACTGCTATTTTCAACATGAGAATTTTGATGTGCAGAGTATAACAAGTTTATTACATAACAAACAATGGCAACACAAGTATTCGGACAAAGTAACTTTTGATTGAATAGCTATGGTTAAACCCATGCAAAATATTCGGAAACATGTTTAGAATTTACAAAGAACAAACATTACTTCTTATTGATGATGATAATAAGAACTCCAAATTTGAAAATACCAAAGGAAGCATGCAAAGTAAAAAAGAGTCACAAACAATGGTATACACAGACAAAAACAAAGAACAAAATCATCTAACTTCTAAACCAAACGATTATTTTGCTTCGAGCCCAAACTAAAATATAAAAGTCAGGGTTTTTTTTCGTTTCATTTTGTAAAGATTTTTTCTTTAATATAGATTCTGAATGTGAAAATGGTCGAAAATGATATGTCATTAATTTACAAATGTAGATGAGACGAATTTTGCATACAATTTTCATTATTACTATACAGTGTATTTACAAAATATTATTACACATGAAAGTATACAAAGAACAACTTTTTTTTTTACTTTTTTTCTTTTAAATCCTCAACAAAATATTAATGAAAATTGTTTTAATATTTTTCTTTTGGGGCGATTTTTTTTACACACCTTGTACTGTTCCTAACAAGCAAGTACAAACATCCATTACATCTGCAACTTGGTGTCCAAGCTTAACCGTTTTACTGTTTTAAGACATCACCAGATATAATTGTAAAAACAAAACAAAACTATTGTAACAAAATCCCTACGAACACTATGGCACTTTAAAAACAGTTTTAGTGTTTCATAAAACAAATGTAATTAATGCATAACACAATATTTTAGCATTATATCATTTAAATAAAAGTTTTTTCGCTTTCAACGTTGAAAACAATATTTTCATCAATGAAATCAATGCATATTAACATTTTCAAACAACCTACACACGTAAGTGTTTCCTTCCCTTGCATTCCGTTTGTACATTTACATATTATATACCAGTCTTCCGACATGTCTAAAGAAGACAATAATTAAATTCTGATCAATTAAATATTTCAGAATAATTTTTCTTTTTGCAACATCACTGGGAATAAAACAACGAAAACGTATTTTTTTTAAAATAACTTGAATCAAGGTACTGTGTATATTCTTTCATGTTTCACTACAAAATCAAAACAAACTCGGACCATTTTAACTCCATGTTGAAGCATGTCATCGAAGCGTTTTTTTTTATAAATCCATTAACAAAGAAAAATAATTAAAATATATTTAATTATTATGTTGAAAATGTAAGAAACTTATTGCACTATAATGTAAGAATCTTGTACTGTAAATACGGATTCTTAAAAAAATGATTTCAAATCACTTAACACTTGAACAATACACCAGAAAATCACGCCTTGCTCATAATAATCAAGGACTTTATAATCTATGAAAATATCAAAGATTATCTCGAGATCAATATTTATCAAACAGTTTTTTAATTTTTTGTTTTAAAGGTAAAATGGTGCGCTAAGCTAATGGTGAATCTCATTTGAAATGAATGTTATGGGCAACGTATCCTTAAATGTCCAGAGATGATAGAATGATTATTGTATCATTTCCACAGTCTATCTTATAACAAACCCACTTGATCATGGTCACAGTTACCTTTTTTTTTTAATTAATCATCATTTCAATTAACATTTACAACTCGCACAAGAACTAAGACCCACTTTTTTTTGTAATGTAAATTTTCAAATGTCCCATTTTAATGGTAAAGCGAAAATAGTTTGGCAGCTGCAATACAAGGAAAACAAAATCCTAATTCATTCTTAATGTATGGTACATATTTTTTAGAGTGGTCTGTATCAATTTTTAATTACCGTTTCATGCATGGTTGTAAATCCGCTGAAAAATAACGAAGAGCCCGATGGTGTAAGCAGAGACAGGTAACAAACATTTACAATGTTTCAAAAATCTTGCAAAGCGAATGATTTTGTGTCGGTTCACCTTTCTAAACGTGTACAATAACCTTTTTTGTTTGTTTTATTTTGTTGTAAAAAGCATGCATAAAGCAGAAAAAAGCAAGTTTGAAATCCAAGCCTAAAAACTGTGAAGGAAGCCCTTTATCGTTACATGTTTAAACCTATATGGTATTTCACAGGTTATATGACTACGGAAAAAACTGCAAAATTGCATGATGTATCATAAACGTTTCACGAGTAGTGATCTATGAATCTAAAACATGGGGGGAGGAGGGTTTGAAAAATGGATTCCAACACGATCATCTGTTGCTGACATGAAACAAATCCTCATACCTTGCATCCACAACTTTTGATACATAATTTACAAGTATATTATATATCTATATATATTACAGCAGTGCCTACCATTTAAAATGTTTTGTTTTCTTCTTCCCATTCATTACATCTATTTAAACGATTCAACAGGATGCAATGTCAAGTTGCATAGAGCAAACAGTAAATCAATATTTTGTTACCAGTATAAGACATTTACGAAATGGGTTTCCAAATATTTAAATTTCAAAAATAGATCACTATTATTTTGAGAAATAAGCGTACTTTACTTGGTAAAATTCGATTTTCTTTTTACCAGTGTTATTTAAGAGATGAAATATTTGACGATTTCGGTGAAATGAGTAGAAATTATGACGGTTGACAGGTCAACACATGACCTATGCATTCACTCATCTTGACACTCATTTTTTTTGTTCTATGTCACAAGTTTTCTCTAGTAACACTACTACAATAATAATTGCATATTAGAAAACATTGGATAGGGTTTGAATACATCAATAAGTGTGAATATTTTTTTACCAACTTCAACAATCATTTTTTTCCTTAAAAGGAGAGAAAAAAGCCACAACTTCTTAAAGAGTAGCTATAATCATGGCAAATGTGTAAACAGAGTGTTACGGAAAAACATGGAGAAAAAATAATACATGTGAAACTGATCATCAAATAGCACTTCTAAAACCCATACAATGTAAATGGCAAAACAAGCAGGAAAAAAAAGTGAACACTTATACCCAAAAAACTCAAACTAAAATAAAACAACTTGTAAATGCGACTATGATTATCATGATACAGGAATGAAAGTCGAAATGTCACACAAAACTATATTACAAAGACATTGCCTAGAAGCGGTAATGCCACTGAAGACAAAAATGATATACCTTGAAACATGTAAACTGATAGTACAATTTCATTATGGTGTTGGACTTGGAATTGGGGACTTAAACATCGAGTTTTAATCACAAAAGGCAAGAACAGATGAAATGTTATGGCTGGTTTCATCTAAAAAAATAAGAATAAATAAGATTATTATATTTTTCATCAATGCGCAATTACCAAAATAACAAATTGTACTGTAATTTGTTTTAGTTACCAGCTTTCATAATGGACTGCAAATGAGATCAAATTCAAGAGCAGATGCCTGGTTCCATCTGCACATAGCCAGTGGTAGGATCGTAAGTGCCAGCCAAATAATAAATGTCATTGTTGTCAAAAATACTGCCAAATTTCGAAGACTGAAGCACATCGAGACTAAACTGCTTTTTGTATTCACTCCACGATTGCACTTCACACTTGTGCGAAATTGTCTGGACGTCGTTTTCGTCCACGTGAAGTGACTGATATAAGGCACCCTGTAAAATTGAAACCACAATACATGTTTAACTTCATCATACACGATCATGTTATGTGTGACTTGCACATAATGCACTAAGGATCGTTTTACATGTATATTACATGTATCTGAAATTAAGAAAATCAATGAATTATTGCCTATAAACACCTATTTCTGAAACAGATTGTGCTCGCAATTCAAGGTTCTACTGTAGTAAAAATTTAATCATCAACGGAATCCCATAACTACCCAAGAAACATTGTCTCATATAATTATTAAAATTACTGAAACACTTAAATGTCCCATCAACCTCTCAAATATAAAAAAAATTACACCGAATTGGCAAAAGTTCACAGGCATAAGTTAACCGATCAAGAGAAAAATCTACCAAGAGCCATAGTTTGTCGTTTCACAACTGATGTAGTGCGAAACAGTATTATAGAAGCGAGACAAGCAATACCAAATACAACATTTAATTCAAATTTGCGGAATTTTTAATGAATCATAACCAATATTCATTTTTGATTACCTTACCCCATTATACTTTAAATTATTTGCAAAAGCTTGTCGCCTAAGATTTGAAAAAAAACACCTGCATTTGTATGGATGAAACATGAAAAACTCCTTGTCAAAACACACCAGACTCGCCATCAGTTATTATTAGATCAAATGATGGTCTAGAAAAAATAACCAAATGAATCTCTATCCACGTTATGACCTCCCTACTCAATATACTTACGAATAATATACGTGGTCTTAATCCAAATTGGAAGAATTTAATTCATTAATAGACTTTTTGACAAGCAAACCACAGATTATCATCTTAACTGAAAAATGGCTAAAACTAACAGTGTAATCTCAATTCAAAATTATAACGTTCATCACCTTGTGCGACAATCAAAAAATGGCAGTAGAATCCCCATTGCCACTCATTTTTCCATGAATAATTTTACTATTCTACACCAATCCATCAACAATGCTTGGGAACTTATCATCACGTGCAATCGGCACTTTATCATTTTTGCCATTTATCGCCCTCCACATACTTTGCTGAAACATTTTTTGTGTTCCTTTACTCAATTCTCCAAGATTATTCTAAAAAAGACGTCATAACATCCTTGCATATCATAATAGATAATATTAATGTTCACCGATATCTAAAATGTATAACAATATCATTACAAATGAAATGTACCCTGATGCATTCAAATGTGGTACAACTTTTTTTATCTTCAAAAAAAGGTGATGCAACCAGCTAACTATAAACTTATTACCATCTTTACAATTTTTGCTAAACTATTCAAAACTTTTTTCTTCATAAAATGTCCACATTTTGTACCAAAAACTTGATTATTGATTCAAAACAATGCAGCTTTCAAGCAGGTCGTGGTTGCACTTACCTTCCTCTTGATTTAAGCACAGATAAATCAAGATAAATCGATGATAAATCTGAATTCAGTGTTCTTATGTCTTTTGATTTATGTAAAGCTTTTGATAATGTCAGCCATTCAATTTTACTTTCCTAACTTTCGTCACTTGGCTTTAGAAATAAAATCAACGACTTGATAAAAAGTTACTTGACAAATCGTAGTATGAAGTTCAGATGTGGTAAGGTTTTTTTCACAATCGTTCCTCACTTCCAGGGGATTAACACAAGGTAAACCCTTGAGTGCCCAATTATTCCTATATTTTGTCAATGACTTTAACTACCCCTTCCTGGTTATTTATTTGCTGATGACCTTGTATACATATATAGCACCCATTCTTTAAATCAAGTTTTCTCCAATTCACAAGATGATGTTAACTTACTGTGGGTCATAAAAAATTACCTTGAATTCAACTCTTTTAAAACTGTTCTTTTGTGTTGTTCGCCACCCACAAAAAAAATTACCCCCTATCTGGACCAACACTCAATCACTGTAAATAACCTCACTATACAACGTCTCAAAAATGAAGATTTTGAGACTTGTTTTCACAGAATTTTTATTTGGGCCTCTTTTATCTCAAACATCACTAGAAGAATTGCTAATCTCATTGAATATATTGCCAAATACAGTAATTCACTCTCATTGAATATTCTAGATCGACTGTATTTTGCTTACATTATGTGTTATATTAATTTTTCTCTTAACATCTGGGACTCTGCACCGAGATATCTTTTACATTCAATTCACATCATCCAAAAGCATTACTTTTCTCTCCTATAAAAAAAAATCCACTGAGAGACATCAAGAAATTCCTTACTGTTACCTATATTCAAATTATTTATACAATTATCAACTTAGTGTGTTTGCTTTTATTCAGTTTTGCCGTGATCTTTATGTATTGCAATTAGTTACCCCAGAAACCGTAACTCACGTTGTGTTCAGCTACCATTACGTCACACTTCATTTGCACAATGTAGTACCAAATTTCAATTCCTTACTAAATGGAATAATCTTTCAAATGCTTGCAGACAATGTGATTCAATTAACAAATTTAAGAAACTTGTCATTAATGAAATTGTGAATATTAATATAGAGAAATATAAAATCACCGCACAGATATGATTGCCATCTATATTTGTTTCAGTTTCATGATAATCTGATCTGTCCATAGCCAACCCATGTACCTTATCCCAAATTAACTATCATTGTATTTATAATTGTTTTTTCATATATTTGTTTTTTTTTTTTTATGATACAAGTTTTATTAATTTACAACTCGGCATCTATATCTCCTTAACTAACATTGTTTTTAAATGGCCAATATTAACCATCGCAGCCTTTTCTTTCAACTCAAAAATTGTATGTCAAACCCTTTTTTGTGTTTGTTTCTGTATGTTAACAATGTAATTATCTAATTTCACACTAGTTAATCAATAATTTAAACGGTGTGATTGTGAAAGGTCGATTGTTTTCACACCGATTTTCCAGTTGTTTCATATATGTTTGTTTTTTATTATCACTTTATCAATGTTTTGGAAAATAAACCCACTCAATACTCAAGACCTGTATTTACCACCAAGCCTAGTTCTTTAGCTGAAAGTTGGAGGAAGATCAATTTGTTAAACAATCTTTTACCTTTAAATCAGTAGCTCTGCGTCCTCCTTTGGTCTCTTCTGGATGATAAAACCATTTTACACGAACAATCATGTTTCCACCCCATGCTTCCCACATCGTTTCAATTCGACCAATATATGGCAAATGGGGTCGTCCAGTTGATAAAAATACTGCACAGTCTCCAACCTGCAGACAATATTCATGCATCAGTAACTTTACATCATCTTCCTTAAAGTATTCGTGTTCTTTCGATCATATACGAAATGCATTTTTTACTTCTTACCACTATAGTTTCTTTGCCACGAGTAATAGCTTTGTAAAAAGTTTTTCTTGCTTTTCCCTTTGTCTTTGGCCGTTTGAAACTATTCCCAGACCATCTCCACAACTGCCTTGCAGGTAAAAACGCAGCCATTTTGCTTTTGCTTTCTACAGACGATGGTCGTTTCTTTCTTTTCCCAGTTGTGTAGGTTTCATTTGCCTAATTTATAAAAAACAAAAATAAAACAATTATGTAATATATTTGCAGAAATGCAGGATTTTCAAGATGTCATAATTTTTTTTTTGAAATAAGGAAGTTTTGGACAACAGTGGTTATTCCACTAAATTAGGGTTACTGCGTTTCCTGCCACCATTCTCGAAAAATAACTTAGTAACCATAATAAAATCCAATTGATCAAGCCACACCAAGGCCACCCATATTTCGAAGCTCCAAAATTAATCGAAAATCGGCCAAGCAGAATCTTGTGCTAAAAATGTTAGCTTCTCCAATCCAACCGTTGATTTGTTGTTACACTTTTCAGTCTGATGATCTCATTAACTTTCCGATGAAGTCATTGGAGTTCCCTATTTAGCATTAAGGATTAAATGTTGGGTTTTTACTCCAATAACAAAAGACCTTAAAAATGTGAGTTCCAGGACTGGAAGATTTTTACCCAGAAATTTAACTAAAGATAAGTTAACTTGTCGAACTCATCGAGAACAGCACATTTTAGAATGATTCAACCAAAATACATGCAAAACTCACTGAAAATAACACCTTTTTTGTAAAGAAAAAAAAAAAGGCGACACTTCCAATTATGTGAATGGATTCAAAAGATCTACACACAGTAAAAATGTTTTTTAAAATATGTCCTAAATAGATGGTTACCCTAATTAAGTGACTGTTAGAATTATCTGGATTCCACTGTATTAATGTCATGAGATAAGACACTTATGATCAAAGTACAGTCAAACCTCGTTAAACTGCCACCCTTTAAATGAGGGTGGCGGTTTAAAGAGGGCGGGTTAATGTGTGGGAAGATACATTGGTTCTTGCTCTTTAGTGGCAATAAGCAAGGGTGGCGATCTTTCGGGGGGCAGTATAACAAGGGTCGACTGTATAATACATAAAAGCCTAAAAAAGTAATTCAATATAATTTTTCTATTGACAAATGTTTGCTTAACGTTTCTTGTTGTGACAAGAAAGCATGTTCATTCGAAATCATAAGTAAAAAAATAAATAAATAAACACAAACATCACCACCAAAACTTGAGAGAATATTATTTTTTGAGAATATTACGAATATTACGAGAATATTACTTTTCTAAATTTAAGAAATGTAACACTGATCCAAAAAAACTTGGAGGATTGTTAATGAGCTGCTTAATAAAAAGGTAACAGGAAATGAGGAAATACAATATCTTTTCTTAAAGATCAATTTCGAATGAAGATTTCGATGAAGATTTTGAATGATTTGGAGATAGTGCAAGTATTGAATAATTACTTCACTTCGGTGGTTGAGATTGACAGTGATTATAATATGGTAGATGCTGATTACTATTCTGATACGATTGATCCAGAATTAATGATGTTTGAAGAATTTAGCATGGGAGAAATATTGGAGACTTGGGATAAATTAGAATCATATACCGCTATTGGGTATGAGGATATGCTTCCTAAGGCTTTGTTTTTTGTTAGAGATATTTTAATACATCCTATTTTTTAGATATATCAGTGTATTTTTAATACTGAGAAGTTCCTGATGTGTTCAAAATAGTTAGGGTTGTACCCATCTTTAAAAAAGGGGACTCTAGTTTAAAAAAAAATTATAGACCTATTACTATAGTTAATTATTTTGCAAAGATATTTGAGAATATTGTGATGAGGAACATATTTTTTCGGATGCCCAATATGGCTTTCTAAAGAGTAGATCTACCTCCATGGCCCTAATGGAGAGTCATTTGGAGATTATTAAGCGATTGAACTATGGTAATTTTTTTGCAATGGAATTTTTGGACATGACACGTGCGTTCGATTTGGTTAATCATAACAAGTTGCTAGATTAACTCAAGAAAATTGGTTTTCATAAAAAGGCATTGAAAATTTGTAAGGATTATTTCTCAAATAGGCAGCAGTTTGTGCATATGAATGGCAGTCGGTCTATGATGGCTAATATAAGAAGGGGAGTTCCGCAAGGTAGTAGTTTGGGTCCCCTTTTGTTCACCCTGTTTATTAATGATCTTCCTGTAGCTATGTATGCTTATAAAGTGATTATGTATGCAGATGATATTGTTATTATTTTTTCTAATGATGATTATTCCATGCTAATTTTTTTTAATGATGTTAGAGTGGCTATGGATACACTGGAGGAATGGCTTATGTATGGCTAATAAGATGATTTTAAATGTGGAGAAATCTAAACTAATCTTATTTAAGATGAAAAATAGAATTATACCGCATATAGATAATACTATTTTGTACAAGAGAGTTAAGATGGATTGGATACACAGTTACAAATGGCTAGGAGTCTTCTCTGATGAGACTCTCTCTTGGAAGGTACATATTGCAGAAATTGCTAAAGAATTACGAAAAAGAATTGGTGCGTTTTATTGAATGAAAGACTGTGTCCCTAGGAATGAAGATTAAATTTAGTATATTACTCGTTTTGCTATTCTAAATTGATCTATGGGGTGGAGGTATAGGGTGGTGCTTCTCTGACATCATTGAGGTCGGTTATTACATTGCAAAAACATTTCATACGAATAGTTTTAGGGTTATCTAGAATGAATAGTGTCTACTGTACGTTTGGCAGATTCTCAACTACTTAGTGTTCAACAGATTGTAAAATTGTTTTCTGTAGTAGTAATCTTTAAATTTAACAATAATGAATTGTCAGGGAACCTAAGATAATCGGGTCTATCTTAAGATTATCTATGGTGGGCACTCGCTTTACGGGTTTTATGGTGGATGAATTTATAAGAATTTATGCACAAAATACGAGTGTCTATAGTGGCTGTGCAATATGGAATAGGTTAACTGATGAAAGGTTATTGGGGAATCGTAGTTTTATCGACATGATTAAAAAGAAATTATATATGAACATGGTTTAGGCATGGGTTCTATTGTTGTTTCATTGATTTATTACTTTTATGTTTTTTGTTGGTCTCTTTGGTTGTATGTTTTAGTACTATTAATTTAGTTACAAGGTATTTTGTAGCATTTTTTCTGACTGTGATGGGGAGTTATTATTTTCTTTGATATTGTTTTGATTTTTGTTTTCTGTTATATTTTGTATGATAACTAACACGTGTTTTTTGTTTGACCATATTTGTAGGCTCGTATATACACAACAAGCCTAATTGGCTTATGTGCATGTGATTGTTTTATGTTCTCTTATTTTGGTCTCAAATAAACAAATTTAAAAAAAAAACAAAAAAAAACAATAATTTACCTTTGAAGTTTGCTGGTCGCTAGAATCATCATCGTCATCATCTACGTTAATGCTTCCTTCATCAACTTCATCACCATCATCCGATGAATTTTGAGTGTCTTCTTCCACAGATGACGAATCTTCAATCTGACTCAATTCGGTAGAATTGGTTCTTATTTTCACAGTTAGCTCTGAAGATGTTTTTCTCTCAGCAGTGAAAGTCTGATGCCTCTTCATCATTCCGTCCACGTTGCGATGGGAAGTGTGCGGTGCTTTCACTATTCTCAGATTGGTACATTCGCTTGACTGAGACTGGTCGGTGCAGTTAATGTATTTTTCGTGATGCTTATGTTTATGCTTGTGGTGGTGATGATGGTGACGATGATGATGACGGCGACGATGTTCATCTGAATGATCCCTGTCCTTATGTTTTTTATGTTTCTTTGACTTGAGAAACTCGTGAGATGTAACTGCAGTTGCTATGAACTGAGCTTCGTGCTTCTGTATCTTTTCTACTGATTTCAAATGCTTTAACTCCAGTTTTGCCTTCTTCAGTTTACATTCATTTTCCATTCTCGTCTTGGTAGAAATAAACAGCGATGGCATCCGTTCAGTATTTTTAACAACTGAATTAGCTGGCAATGGCATTCGTTCACTAACTGCCACATTTTGAGTTTTAAATATTGTCTTTGAGGTGTCCGAGTTAGAATGTTGGATTGGAACTGGCTCCTCTAAACTATCTGTTGACTAAATCAAAACAAATTTATATTTATCAATTTCAATCCATGAAATGGCCAGAAAAAATAAAGAAGTCTATTGCAAAAATAAAACAACTAACCTTTCTTTTTTTCTTGATGCCCTCGTTCTTTTTATCTGTGCTAGAATCCGAGTTTAACCGATACCGCCGTTTTCCGGTATAAACCAATGGATTAGGATCATAAGCTGCAAAAGAAATCAAACAAGGCAAATGAAGTTCGTTTTAGTCAGAGAAAAAGTGATATTGTATACACCATTATATATGAGCTTATGCTTATATATAAGCATAAGTAAGCCTAATGTTTAGATAGAATTCAATACACTTACAAACAACGGGAAAAGTATGGTGCAGTAATCTGATATCGGTTATTGGTATCCTGCCAGAATCTCCATCATCAAACTCGACATACACAGTGTTTTCTTCGTCTGCTTCTGGATCAGGACTATCACATTTTTTAACGGTTCCTGGATATAGACAACGATACTGTTGACTCCAATAAGCACATATTCTCATTCCTTCGGAAAGCTCATTGACGTCATCAACTTTCGTTTCCAGTAACTGTAAAATAGAGCAAGTATTCGTCATCTTCAAATCCCTTTTTTTCTTTGGTACGACGTTTCACAAAACAAAGAAAGAAATCTAATTTTTACCGCTATTTTCAGTATTTCTTCTCGAGAATAGATGTGCGGCCTGTTTCCTCTTTCGCCGTTGTAGGTAATTCCGTACACATCTGGTGCTCGTATGGCGTTAATATGTCCAGCGTAAAACAATCCATCCTTCAGTGTGAGAACACGCAACTTATCAACCAGATCTTCTGAATTGATTAACCATGATTGTATCTCTGATAAATAAAAAGTTATTGTCAATATTCAAGTAAAAATTCTTTAGTAGCCACTTTTCATTGCATGTAGTTATAAGTAGCGCCAAGACTATTTCTAAGAGGAAATGTGCATGTCACTGACAATATATTATATAAAATCCAAGCATTCTATAGAATGTCTAACTTCTTTGGCAATTTATGAAATAACATTCTGTATACAACTATACCGAGATCCACCCTTATAGTGCAACGTTGTACCTAGGGGGCCGATCTGCACCTCCGTCTTCTGCCATTCGTCAAATGTAGTCCCTCCCTAATCCCTACTTTCTCAACAATCCCAAGCTAACTTATGGCGCGTAAGAATACATGCTTGGTCTCTGATGAGTGCTCAGTCCGTAACTGATCAACGCTGCACTTTTATTTTGGCTAACAATAACCCACACCAAACTATACCCACAGTATCAAATACGCTAGAACAATATATGACCAAATTATTGTTCATAGTAATATATCAAACGTATATTACTTTCGAAACTCTTGTATGTTTCATAAATAAGTGTGTTTATGAATTTGAAAATGTGAATGGAGCCATTCAATATAAGCTGAAAATGACTTATAGCCTGTTTTATGCCTTGGGCTATACCCTGGGGTATGAAACAAGCAGCCTAATTTAACCGGAGGTAAAGTCTGGAAAGGGGGGGTATGTTTGGTCTGTAAGGCAGGTAGCAAACGAGGACACCATATCGTCATGCGACGGAAGTCAGTTTGTCAAGATCAACGAGAGAGCCTCTTGAGGTGATCCAAATTTATTGCATCATGCCTTCTGCAAACAGTAGGCAGAGTGCGGTGGTGAAGCTAAATTTAATGTCATGGCATGTGGAACAGGCAATCTCCAAGACGATACACTGCGATCAGTACGAATATCAAACTGGTCTTGCATTTTCAACGCCCACATCTCGTCGGAGTTTGATGCATTGCAAGGGTTATTAGAAACATGCCAAAGGTCATTAGGAACTTGAAAATAAGAGTACCCTACTACAAATCGTACTCAAAATCGTCACGTTTGCTGCCTGCTTTATACTGGTATCACACATACCATTTGTAGGAGGTTGTTTGTCATAGTCTTCAGAGGTATCATTGTCATCATCTTGACTGCTGCAATTACTGCTTTCCGAATCAGATTTTTCCATAGCACACGTGCTTGAGTCATCATCCAATGTAGATTTTGCTTTTAATGCATCAAATAACTCAATGGTAACTCGAGGTTCTTTCCAATTTTGTTTCTGCAATTTTTTCGAAAGACCTACAGTTTTAAGATCAATTTTGGTGGCTTTTTTATTTTTTACAGCTTCAGGGGCTCGAGTTAAATTCTTCGGTGGCTACAAAAAAATTAACATATATATAATTAAAACTAAATTCATTCAGTGAAGTGAAATAATGGCTACATAGTGTGTGTAAAACCTACGTTTTGTTTTTCTTTGCATAGTGGGATTTCTTCGGTAATAGGTTTTAAATGAGGTGGTGACAATGCAGTTTTATTTGCTTCAGTAGGGTTGATATTTAAATCGTTCAAGAATATTCGTTCACTTCGTCGTCGATGCCAAGCATCGTCTTCCAAGAAGCTAACTTTTGGTGGTGACAAGTTAGGAGATAAATCCTTCGGTGGGCTTGAAGAAGCTTTCGGTAGTTCATCTCGTGGAATCGGAATTGGTTTGATCTCAATCTTCATCCTTTTCAAAGGGATGCAATCTGAAATAAGTTAAGTGAAAAGTTATTTGAGGGCAAGTGAAAAATATAATCGCACAAAATGCTGCAAAAAAGAACAGCACATAGAATACATAGAGGTGGAACAACAATTTGGGAACAGGGCTAGTGTATATTATTATTCATTGGTTTAATAAATGACAATGCTTTGTTTTAATTATTCTATTAATGTAAAAGAATTATAAACAAAGTACAGGTAATGGTGGTATAAAATTAAAGTTTCACATTTACCCAAATTATACAGAGGGGATCTGTTATGTAATGTACTGATTTTAGAGTTTTTATGAAAAAGCAAATGCTTTTTTTAATGTTTGAAGGGTTTCCAGTGTAGGCCTACTACTGAAGTTCAAATTGCTACCTAAAGTTTTAGCCTACTGCACCATACAGTAGCTCCTCTACTAACGAACGAGTTACGTTCCGGACGGCCGTTCGTATCATGAAATGTTTGTAAGTCGCTAATCAACCATATCAATCATAATTCTTTGTTTTTATAT